>JABASC010001657.1:0-21817 GCA_019776185.1 Plutomurus gul | reverse complement strand
TTAAACCGGCTGAAATTGGTTTTAACCGGTTTTAACCACGGTCGAAATTGAAAAAAGCCGGTCAAAACGAAACACTGGTATCTACTAGTACATTGCACTGTACAGGACCTTTCACTCAGTTACAGTCACGAAATCTTTATAGTCAAACAAATGAACTCGTAATTTCATCCACACAGGAAACTTTGCTCAATTAGCGTACTACAAACTCCGTATAGCCATATGAGCTCAGTGTTCTGAATTGTTAAGAATTCGTTTCAATCTGGACAGTCCCGAGTGGAGTTCCTTCTCTGCTCCAGACGGTTCTTCCATTCTTCTTAAGTGGAATATGCACTAACTCCAACTTTCCAAGACTGTGCAAACAAACACGTAAGTTTATTAGTGAGTACATATACATGCATGTCTTCTGACTGCTATACTCTATACTGACTGCTATACTCTCTACACTCGCATTCCTTCGTAGGTACTTGTTCTGCTTGTGTGAGGAGGCTAAACGTAAGTACACATACTAGTGCAGTACGCAGACACTACCACGTTTACTTTTCTACGACACACTCCAATGTTATCCACAGCTGAACAGCACAGCACTAAATGAATGGAGTATGTAGAGGCATAGCCCCCGCTCTGTGTGTTGCATAGTGGACATGGTATTAGATGGTTATACGTTAGCATATCCTATCAGAGAAGATCAGATCGCATTTTCTAATACAAAGTGAGACTTTCTCTCATACGTACTCAACTCCCTCTCTCTCTCTTTACTACTACAAGGCAGAGTGTAAAAACAGAGTTGGATCCTGGTCTGGTCCTATTTGCACAAGTCCTTCTTCGTATTTCAGCATTATAGCCACATAAATGTGTCACGTAACTTGCATTTCCCTACTTTCATTGGCCTAATGCGCCAGTCTTTCCGTACAAGTTTTAGCTTTATCTACGATTGAGTCGCACTGGGCTGTACAAGTCCAACCAAGCTTAAATCCACAAAGTGCTACGGCATCAAGGCAGCCAACCAAACCGTGCAAGACTCTTTTCGACTGGTCTACTCTCACCATGCACAGGGTTCCCCAGTCCTAAGTTAACTAACTTATCTTCAGCAAATAACATGTACAGCACACCATACCACCACTACAATAAGGGAATAAGTGTTCGCCCTGTTCTCGCATTGTGCTCGACGTACTACAATGTACACCACTACATGCATAGGCTTGTCTACTGTATGTGGCTCAGACCAGATTAATTATAGCTCTAGTTTCTATGTACTTACATATATAGACAGGCCAGAGCCACTAGACGCTGTACTTATTGTGAAAGTAATATATTTAGCAGGGGGCTATATAGCTTCTATAATGTAGATAGGCCTTGAGAGTATGGAGACGAAGATAATTGTACTTTGTAAAGCATAACTATGTAGCGAGAGACCCGCGTGGACTACAAAGTGTAGTGCAGAGATACTATGTTCCATTCGGGTACAATGCCGATATCTTTAGCAGCTAGATTGAATATACCTGCATTGCACATCTTACAATTAGGATTTGCTTTCCCTATTTTCTATCTTGTCCTTTTCCAGTCGTCATTCGAGTCAGTCGTTTCCTCCCAGTCTGCTCGTCTCCTCTCTTGGGAAGGTTTAGCTTTGCCCTCATCTCGTTAATCCCCATCATTTTTGAGGACACTTTCCCTAATAAACCGGGCAACTTTCTCTTTTATTTCACAATTTACTCGATTTACTCGTCTTCAACCCAACTAAACCCTTAAGTCTGCTGGATTTGTAATCGTATTTCTATCCTGACTTCCTATTGAACTTTCTTCGTAAAACTACTTAACGTTTTCTTTAGTTTAATGAAATTCGACTACTTTTCTGTAATTCCTTTGTTTATTTGTCAAATAGCAAAATTTTTAATTTCTCTTTCAAACTACAAACAACTTTCTTTCATTTAAAAAGCATCTGTTAGTAAATTGAAAATTGCTGGCAAATTTTCCTGTCTTCGATTTTTTGCGTAAAGTTGAAACCAGTACTATGTGGTGCGTCACAAATGTCATTGGCCACACTCAGGTCACACGTAAGCTTTTGGGTGAGTCAAAAATGTTTGGATAAGATATCTAGGAAAGTGTCATAGAGGTAAGTATATTGGCTCCAGCCCAATAGCACTAGACCTCTTCCAATATATTCCCTTGCTTGAAGAGAGTGAGATGAAGAGGGAAGTACGCTTGACTACATTTGCTATATCTCTGAAAGTGTTTTTTCATTTTCTTCTACAGGCAAGCTGGTCGGGTTCGTTCTGGTCGGACTGGTCGCAAGAATTTGAAATAGTGGTATACTATAGGACGTACCTAAGTAGATTTAAACGTAAAACGCCTGCACTAGTAGATTCCTCCACTACTCCAATGTTTATATCTGGCACTCGAGAATAAATCCAATTCAGACATAGGTGATAAGAGAAAGAGTTAAAGAGAAAAACATAACGGTCTATATATATATACACTGAATACACTATTCCTGGTAGTAGTATTATGTGCACACACAAGCCTAATGCATTCACATACTACGAAGCCTTACTATCTAAAGAGAAAGTTGAGCTCTTGTCTTTGGTTCACCCGAAGAACAATCCACATGCTTTCCTCTTCTCTCTCTCTCTCACTCTTTCACTCTATTCACTCACTCAGACTCATTTCCAGAGCTCACATTCACTGTGCAACAAAAACTGAAAGTTAACCGTTTTGTCCAGAAAATGTCTTCCTTCTCAGCTCACACAGAGGAAAAGTTAGCCTGCCACCAAATCATATACCACTCACAAAGAACCTTTAAATATTACTCGCCCAACAGCATCATATTGAATCCGACCAGCTATATTTCCTGGGATAGACGGATCTTTCAAACGTCCTTTTTTTTACATCCTCTTGCTCTTTATGCTACAACAACTACTACTGCCACAGCAGAGTAGACCTGTTACAATGAATAGCAGCAGTTCCGTATATTTCCGTATTTCTACACTATGTTATTTAAAAACCGGTCTATGTAGTTCATCTGTTACTCAACACACTCTCTTCCCCAGTAAAGGTGCTGAGATATGATATGTAGTATTTTAAGTGTCGTATGTACTTAAATAAGGCTCACAGCTTCCTTCAAGATTTTGGACAGGGAGGAAATAGAACGAGAAAATCCATCTGTTTCTGATTCTTCCTAGATCTTATTGTTAGATGTATCTAAACTTGTGCTACTTCATTTTCATACTTTCTTTACATTGCTTGCTCCACACATTGTGGAATTCTCTTGAACTTTATGTGAACCTGGAACAAAGGAGAGTTCACGTTTATTCACCGTGTAGATGTAAGTGCAAATGTTATGTGGAAATTCTGCAAGAAAAGCAACAAGAACCTAAATTCATATTATGGCTACTCGGGTACTTTTCATAAAAATGAGATATCTACATACATGTACATGTGTGGGAAAACTGAAAAAGATTTCACATGTACACATACTACTGTACATAGGTGGAACACTATAAAATGTAAATGGATTCTATACAGCATCTAAAGGTATCGTCTTGTTGCTGTACATTTATAATATCGGTATGTGGCCAATGACCTGGGTTCCTTAAAGCTTCTACAATATAGAAAATGTTAAATGAAGATATCTGTTAGTAGTAAAAGTGAAAAAACATGCTTTAAGATCAAATGGCGGAGTAGAAAGTGGTTCTACTGAAGTGAGTTGGAAATTGGCGGGTGCCACCCCACGCTGTCTACTCCCATCTCTCCGTATCACTAACACACGCATCAACTATTACCGATGGTATAATATATGAAACAAAAACCCGAGGACCCAGAGCTATAAAATAAGAGCTTTATAGTCCATCAAAAACACTTTGAGCTGACAATTCCGCACTAGGTTTTGGTGGAGGGAAGGTAAAGTTTCTATAGGACTCACATATTTTCTTTGCATTGCTCCTTCCTTGTCATAGAAATGACTCTCATCTCATATAACACAGTGGACGTGCAGATAGACATTCCCGGATATTACAATACTACATACATACATGTAAGGATATATAGAGCACGGTCTTACTTTATGTCCATGTTGTTATGTAAAGTTGAACTTGTCTTTATGACACACTCAGGCACCTCCGCAGTGGTACATCATATGTTACCCTCAAACTTATATTTATGGCAGTCCTCTGTCACTACTATAGCTGCAGTGAGGCAGGCTTAGTTTTCTTGTGCTCCACTACTCCACATTTCTTGGCATATAAATATTTGTTACTTATTGCTACATGTGTCGTTGACTCCTGACTGCATTCCAACCCGAAGAAAGAGGTCCCGGATTGCATTCTTCCTGCGCGTCAAAAAAATTACCATATCAGTCCTACTAGTATGTTTTCTTTGGCAGAAGTGAATCTAATGCATATTTTATCAGATATCGGAACAGTATTGAAAATTTGGAGTAGAGAGAGAGAAAAAAGTGGAACAGATTCTGTGTGTCCTGAAGCAAAGATATTTTTGCTAAACTAACGAGAGTTGCCAAACAGTCAGAAGGTTCAGAACAACAGTGTCAGGCTTGGTTCATGGATATGATTTACTATATATTGATACAACATCTGCAAGCATTGGTTTTTGTACCAGCATAACCTTTTTTGATGGCTCATACATATTTAAGATATTGAACTTTTTGAAAGTTTTGAAATCCTCTGCACTTTTGGATCTAAATGTGCATTGGGCGGACGAGGCATATTTTCCGATGTTTAATGTATTCTTTTTGCAATGCAATATGCACTGAAGGTTAGGGGTTGGAGCAAATTGGGCCCAGTTGAAGTGAACCGGCTTTAAATAGTTAAAATCATTAGATAGAACGCAACTTCCATCATTGTGGTATGTATTTATTTTCATGTATTGAGGGAAAGACAATTAAATTATTTGACTGATAATGATACAACGGCAGATGGGATTTTTAGGATGGAGGGCAAACTGTAGTGAAATTTAAATTAATTTAAATAGAAATTAATATAGAAAAAATTATTATCCAAATTTCTAAAAATTTAGTGAATATTATTACCTTAATTGGCAATTAACAGAAGCACATTTATTCTCTCGACAAAAGCATTTGTTTTTACTGAAGTCGTAAATGTGTATTATAAAAAATTTCAATCCTACAAAACACCGAATTTCTGTTGTAATAATACAATACACGAACCCTCTATTTAATTGCCAAGCGCGTGCAAACAAGTTATGTTCCGCACTTTGGTAATCTTGTTATAAACACATGTCTGGAAGACGGGTCGAATTTTCCCTATACTTGTACTTTATTAGGTAGATTCGGTATAGTACTTACCTAATATTAGATTGTGTGGGAATATCAGTGGCAAAACTTTAAATTTTTCGATCTCAAAAACTGTCAGAATTTCTTTATTCCAACAGTACTCTGCAGTGTGAATAGAACACGACCCCGAGGATACGCAGCGATTGCGTAACCCAACTAAACGGTTTGTTGGCGTTGTATTGTATAAGGCATTGTTTCCAGCACGTCTCTTGTGCTTACTAAATATATTGTAGTGAGCTTAGGAAGCCGTGGCTAATAACACAATAGATTTTGATTCAGTTGGTGCAGACGGAGTAAAAGCGTGTAACTCCCCATTATGTGTCCATAAACCTAATAAGATTTGACGCAGGTTCAAGCTCCCTTGTGCATCGTCAGCCCTTATCTACAAGAGCACGCTGTATTGTGTAGTCTATTGTAGAGCTCAATCCTCCATCCCATAATACTTTACATGCAGTGAACCCTTTGCCACCATGCCACCATGAAAGTGGCAGTAACCAGCAAGAGAAAGTAACTTTTTCGTCGCATAAATGAACGTCACCTCGTAGTCAATTTCCATTGTAGGTTTCTATAACTGTAATTGTGCAGTTACACATGTTTTTGTTCATATCGATGGAACACGTTCATGTTGAATGTACAAAGTGGAGAGATATAGAGGGGATAAAAGACCAGACTCCACCGGGTAAGTGCTCACAGACTCCCTTTTGTATACATTCGGGGATTCCCACCGTGCATTGTACTTCTCCACTAATAGTGTGTACACTACACATTGCCTTGTGCACTGCAAGGCACAGTACAGGGTGATAGAATTTTTATAGCAACTTTTCTCCTGGCTCGCCCCAAATGAACTCTTTGACATCCCCTGCAATACAAATACTAATAAATGCCACATTTGTCGTAACCCCGGGCTCTCAAGTCCCTCAATCTGCAAATGGCTCAGTGTAAAATTTAATGTCGTAATAGCTAGAGGGCCACGGTTATTACACATGCAAAATGAGGAGCACTTACATTACTGGAGTGGGTCATAGTCACAATGCCTCTCTCTCTCTGTCCCATTATAATATTTGCACAAAGACATAAATTCAAACTAGATTTTTCATTGCAATCGTCTCTCTCCATATTTGCACAAGTGCTTATAGAGTGCAATGCAGCGAGAGGACATGTAATCTAATGTAATGAAATGAAATGCTCTATAATGCCATGTTATGTTACGCTCTGGTACGCTGTGCAATTCGGCCATCCAATCCGTGCTCTGTCCTAAGTGAAGATACATTCAAACATTAGCAACAAACGCTCCCATGCTTTCACATACCGCCTGGTCCGTTAGTTGTTCTTGTAGTAGTAGTACAATACACGCTGCAATTCCCTATCCTACATTACAGCAGTGCCAATATTCACTTTGATGCATGTACATAGTTCCCATTCCACTTTGAATTTTCATTTCGGCAAGCAATCTATGTAATGTAATACCTCGTAATCTTTCCTCTCAGAGTCAACTAAGCAATAACCCTTCTAATTTTAGAGAATACTTTCTCTTAGAGAATGACAACAGCAAAAGTAAACGATACAACACAATTGACTCAATTTACATTCCTACGAGCACATAATGTACAACAAGCCATCTCTGTACCTTGGTTATCTTTATCTCACGACCCCTTAAATTCATTCCATGTAAAGTTTTAAATTTCCGTTTGGCGCCATTACTATACATGGTGGTCTCACAGGCAATGCTATAAAAATATCTGTGAAGATCTTTGTGCACATAAAGGTTGTTGGAAGCGGATGCCCACACATTACTTTACAGGTGTGTATCTCTAGTTCCCTGTAGTCAAGCTTTAGTAGAAAGCCTTTCTAATTATTGGTTTCAATGGAAATATTTGAGGGGAAAGTGTTCGAGAGAAAGCTTTTATTATTTTCTGTGTGAATTAGCCGCAATCAGTGAAATGAGAGTTACCGTTTGTCCGAATGAGGAAACTTATTTATAATCAGAGACCTTGTTTTCATTTCAACAAGTGCAAAGTGGAATACTAATGAATGGATGAACTCATGACTATTTATACGAGGATATAGAAAGTACAGCTGAAAATAAAATATTTTTCTCTTATGCTGTCTATTACAAAAGCCTTTTCACTCTACCGTGCGTAATAACTTCAAAGGAAATTGTATCAAGAATCGTAAGCTCACAAGCTACATGGCTTGCATAGTACATCTACATTTCCAAACGATCGCTGGTGAAATCTATACAGTAATGCTGTGTATAGTGTATGGTAAAGGAAAGTGTGCAATGCCTCCTACATTTGTACAAGAGGAATATTAGGCAAGAGTGTTGGCCCTGGGCATGATTTTAGTCAAATTAGTACTGTTTCGTACGTGTGGGCTTTCATGAAACGGATCTGAGAGTTTACTACTAGTACAAGGGAACACCATCCATTAAATTTATTTTCATATTCGCATAAATATCCGTACCTATGTACTAACCGTGAGCTGTTTCGGCATATCTTTTAATAAACATTTAGTTTGTCGTTTGAGGTTCTGCCTACTTTGTTCCTGAGAGATGCAGTCATATATTATATTACTTTATGTTTTATTTGCTTACTGCGTATGCACAAATGTTTCCTTTCGCATGTGTAACTTGATGATGAATGCTGCAACCAAGAAACGTACTATTTACTTCAATTAGTGCAAATGCTTTTAAAGGTTTTACGACATATTTACATATTCAAAACTTTTCGTGACACTAGTGTCATTTGTTACTCATTAAATCAAGCTATAAGTACTTGCATTTCATATAAATATCCACAATTGGAAATATCTGTTAAAAACTGGTGGAAACTGTATGTACATGTATGTAATATAAACTATATATTTAAATGACCCAAATAAACACAGATTGTTTTTGGAACAAGAATTCGTTATTTCCTTTAATGTGGTCTAAGCTGAAGGTATATAATTAATAATACAACATTTGTATATAATAACGAATTTTTCAGTTAAAAAATGCATTTAAAAATGATATAGCTGTTACTGTAACGTATGTCAGATTTAAATTAATTTAATTGGATAATTAAAATTGGTTGTCCAACTTCGATTTTTAAACGTAATTGGCATACATGCCCATCAATATTAAACAAATGCTTTTATTTAGTCAAAAGATAAATTTTGAATGTACAAATGCGAAAGATTTTCGTAGGTTCTCAATAAATGCAGACTTTACAGACATTAAGTGAACAAGCTATATAAGCACATACTGCGCAATTCAATTACAGAGTCAAGGTGACTGTGGTACTGCTGAAATTGGAATGTAAAAATGACTGCTTCCACCAGTATACACCTATAGAGTAGTTCTGCTTCTATGCTTCTATGCATAATAGCAGTACCTATACTTATGTATACTGTGTGCGAATAAACGTATGGCAATGTGATAAAAAAGTGTATATGGGTTGCTATATTCATTGAAAGACGTTCGCAGCACATCAAGATGTTTACATAGCTTAGTGCATTACTAATAGTAAAAGCAGCAATAGCTTTGTATCCATTGTGAAACCGCGGGATCGACCACACTCGCTTTTCACTCAGCATTTTCCAATTTTTTGTGTACGTGTGTGTATTATGTTCCACTACATGTTCTGTAGGTATATGTGTAATGTGTAGCCACATGTACGCCTCATTGACTTGCTCCCAGAGAAATAAAAGTACCATTCGTACTATTCTCCGGATATCTGTATTAAACAGTCGTATTTCAGTATATATTTACGTATGTACAAATGCGCACACAGAACCACATATGTATACTAGGTGTACATAGTATTACACACAGTGATAGACACCACGGGTGAAAAGCCGCAATTTGACAAAAACTTTAGACTTGCTAACTCGAGATAAGAGAAAGAAGTGCTTTTTGTAGAAAGTAAAAGTAAAGTAAAGAAAGCATATAAGAGAAACGAAACGAACGAAACTAAATTAGATGAGATAAACTCGGATCAACTCTAGAAAAGAGTTCTCCACTTTAGCAAAGCCTCTGCCTACTAAAATGAGTCTAAATTTTAACTCGCTATCGAAAGGGAACTTATACGTATACAACGTGTAGTTTTAGAGGATATGTAAAGAAAAACACGAAGAAAATTTGCAAGTTACTTCTAGACCCTGGCGAATTTGCATTCCGTTCTTCCTTGGCTAAGCGCCCCAGGCGTATTTCATCCAACCTAAAGTACTGCAAAGTGCTTTTAAAGATATCCGGTTTCTGGTAACCCATTCCGCGAACCAGTAAATTCGCAAATTGTATTGCCACTTGTCGTAGTGTAAAGCAGTCACTTTCGTTGAGTTGCAATATTCGAATTTTAGTTCTGTATCGCGAAACTTCAAAGAGAGAATTCTCAAGAAATATTTTAAATGAATATATGTACTAGTGTAACTGTCAATAATTTATGCATTTATGCTTAATACTATATGTATAGTAATTCATTTGCTTCACGTTTTTTTTATTAATTCAATGCTATTGCTATTTCTTAATTTTCTTTCATTAGTACTTACAGATAAATAACATTTTCTAACTTTCTTCAATGTCTGTGCCGTTTAACTAACTTAACTTTAAATACTCTATCTAGGAAAAATTATTACGCTTATTGGATATTAATTTGTAATTATGATTTGTTTAATACTAAAAATTAAAATACAATGTTCATGAAACAAAAAAAAAGATATGAATATTTATTATGGTTTGCTTGGAATATTACTCTAATCAAAATTAATTTCTATGCAAATCAAAATGTGTGAAGCCGGTATTGTTTGAAAATGTACGGTAGACACTTCCTTCTACTTCTGCCTTTCTTCCTGTGTGTAAAGCCGTTATACAGAAAACTTGAATTTATAGAAAATGAAAGGCAATCGCAATCAACTCTGGCCATATATAAGTGTGGTTGGTTTCATTTATCTACTGCAGAGTTAACTACGTTTGACTAGCCAAGGGTGTTCTGATGCCCACGTGTGTGTATGAGTGAGTATTCCTACACTCTGGTCTCCAGTAAGCTTTGCAAAAAGAAACTTGGCAATTTCCTCTGTATCGATCTCTAGTTCAGAGCGCGGCTTAAGCAAAATGAAAATGCCTATATCTTAAAAATGCAATATTTCTACTAAGTAGAAACCTTATATGTACGAACTACCTACCAAAGAAGTAACACCTACCTCAGTAATAACCTGGTAATGCGTAATACCCACAATTTTACTTATTTGTACACCGTATTTACTACTACTATTTACCATAGAATGCTAAAGATAACAGGTGTGGGGTAATTATGCCGGATCTGACAATTCCAACTGTTTCTACCGATTCACTTTCCCAGCGTACACTTCGTTCTCCTTAATTTCGTTGATGGGCGCATAGGTATATTTCTAGTCGAGCCGAAGAGCGGATGAGTACTTATGACGATTTTACCTTATATTAAATTAGAGCAGGTTTACAATGGAAAATACGCTTTACATATTTGAGGAGCATGCACATGGCAAATTGTGTTGCATCCATAATTACAAGTAATGCATTTGTAAGCCGTTGCTGTAGTGGGAATTTCTCCTGGGAAAGCCAGGATTGGACAGAGACTACGATGGCATGATAAAATCTCATTTAGAATGTATATGAATAACTCCAGTGAAACGTGGTACTATCTAAGCACTGCCGTATGTAGCAGGCAATTCCAATATCTCGCTAGGTGTATCTCTATATGCAGTTAATAATAAGCATGAATACGAGTTCACCATAATGTAGTAGGCCACACAGATTAACGTGTGCAGCATTCTACTACTAATAGTACAGATGATGGTATCTCATACGGACAGAAACTAACTACTGCTCCTCTGTGTCTGTGTGTGTGTGTTGCGGTATATGGAGACTGTCGTAGACTTGAAAAGAAAGTAGAATAGGGAATCGCACAATGTCGCAGTCCTTTGCATCTGACACGTTCCTACATTATCCCATGGGTCTCCAAGAAAGCCATATTATACTCAACGCCATTTACAGATCTGTATTATCTATTATGCCTATCCTCCTTCTGCATCCCACCGCGGCCGACTCTCCACCGTTATCATTCTCTCCCCACCCCTATAGCATAGCAGTGCGGAAGATAGGCCTGCTTCTTGTACCCTATGCTATGGCTCTAATGCCATGATCATTGTAAGTAGTAGCATTCTGTAGAAATATTATTGTCAGCCAGGGTCCCTGTTCAATGCCATTGTTCTTTCAATATTTGCACCCAACCCACCTGCTATCAGTCTTAGGTCTTTTGGCTCCACCAGCCTTCTCCACTCCGCTTACTTTCCTTTCGGAATCTGAGCGACAAATTGCCAATTCATGATATCCAACTATTCATACCATTCCTTCGTCTCATATATCTTTTTTCCTGTCGTCTTTAGTTTCCAGTGATATCTCCTAAATGGCGTACCGGGTCCAATTCTTCTCCACCATCACTATACTCTTGTATACGTTCGCCTATGTGCTTATAGCACGTGCTCATAAGTACAGGGAGACTTATTGTGCTCATGTTAAATACAAGCTAAAGAATTCCACTCCTATTTCCTGCTCTGGGAGGAGCACATGTATCGGTATACTGCACTACTACATGTGATATCTTCATAACGAACGAACTATCTCTATGTCATTTGCATGCATCATCTTTATCTCCTCGTGCCTCTGCAGCAGCACATGATACCAAGGAGTGTTGTAAAGCAATGTCTTTTATGTAAAAAAAATCCAATTTCTTCAAGTGAAATTAATATTTTTCTATTTCACATACAGCACATTCTAACGCATATACATAACATGAAGAATATATGTAAAGATTTTTTGATGAGAAAAGAAATTTTCTCAGATCTTCGTGATCTGATCTGTTTGTACAGCTATGTGCACACGCGCGTTATTATTTCACGTATGTAGATAAAAAACGTATAAATTCCGAATTGAAGAATGCAAAACATCAAATTATTCCATTCAGGCATCTTTTATCTGGTCCAATTCTTACATACAGAAAGAAGAGCTGTTATACTTGTGTATGCTTATGAGGGCTCGTAGAAGTAGTAGAACGTGGCCTATGTGTAAATCTGTAAATATCCTATCTATATTACTTGTCCTCCACACTGTTCGCATTTGTTCACAAAAGAGAAATGCTTACTTAAAGGGGACCAATATTGTGTTCTTGCAGACATGATATTGCACTCGTTTTCTCTGCTTGGCAAACGTTTTGCTTGTATGCACACATATTGCTGGCAAAAGGAGGCTGTAAATAGGCATGTATTTATAAAGCACCCTTCAGATTGCTTGACGAAATAAGTAGTAGTAGCAGCAGCAGCAGAAGCAGTGATAGTAGATACCCAGCATCACATCAAATTACTCCACACTACAATAAACATAGGTCAAAGTAATGGAATTTCAAAGCAGTGCAGTGGCGGAGTGTTACATAGGAACCAAGTAGTAATACATGCGTAGCGTAACGACATGAAAATTGGCATGGTACATACTTTTACTAGCTGTGCACAAGGCGGGGAGCAGTGGTTGGTGTAGCACAACAAATAGAAGCCAAGTCAGGTACACTTAATGTGAGCATACGTAAATACGTAGTTAGTATATCTCATTTCAGGTAGCAGGAGGAGGTATGCAGTATGTGTCCATTCTCTCGTAAAATCCTGAGTTGTAGGTAAATCGACAGACTTTGAAGTTTCTGCAGACTTACTACATTACTATATTGTAGTAAGTACGAAGTTGATTCTACATGTCTACGAATGAAATGCAAATCTAGCTCTTTGATGTTTATTTTTTTAATGCATAAAACGATCTTTTTGAACTAGGTAGAAGGTTCCCCCCTTTTCTCTTTCGCGATTTTCCCTTCGTCGTTGTATGAAGTGCTCTGTACTTGTTTATGATGATTGTTGTAGTAGTTTGTATTTAGACTACTGCCTTACGGAAAACCATTGAATGATTTAAAGCTTCATAAAACACAAATATTTGAAAACATACGTGAGCAAATTTCTGGCTGAAAGAGTCACACTTTGATTTTTAAGTACTAGCTACTTATCTGCTTATGTTTACTTGGTGAAGATATGCACATGTTCGTTGTGGTGCCTACAGAGTGGGTCTGTCTTAATAACATGTAGTGATTTCTTTGAAATAAGGACTAGTATTAAGGTGCTGGTGTTTGCACAAAAGAATCAGAATTATTTAGTGACTACGAGTGACTCGCATGTAAGCACAGAATAATAAATATCCTTGATTTGAAATGCGTATTGAGAATACTTGTATGATTTTATGATCAATTGTTCACTATAGCACGTGTACTTATTCAGTAGCATTGTGTATACATGATCTTTTAAAGGTTATTCAGGAAACAAATGTAACTTTTCTGAAAGAACTACTGAGTAAATATGTTCACTCCAATGTATTCATTTACAATGTAGCAGAGCAAGTTCAAAAATATTGACATTGAGTCGAACACATGAAAGAATCTTGAAATTGCTTTTGGAAAAATGTAATGACAACAAATGAGGAAGTCTCTGCGCTTTGCTGCGAGTCATTCAGCGACATTTTCTATAAAATAAAGTAAGCAAAGCATGTACAAGTGAAAGTATGCAAATGAAGGAGAAATTTCTTGTATTGTGAGAAGTTGAAGAGCCTGAAAAGATTTATTCCCTGATGATCTTCGTCATTTTTTCTGCTCCGCTACATTTTGTCAGTTGCAGTTTGTACTCTGCTTCTTGATTTTTCCAGAGTGTAATCCTCCTTTTCTGTTGGAACTATAGCAGTTCCATGTTCGCCTATACATTACAGTGTGGTGGTGGTAGTAGTAGTGCATAAGAATACGGCGGTTTTGTTTCCCTTATACGGCGCTGGGGATGGAAGTAGTGAAATATATTGCTCGTACCCGAATGTATGTTCGTTCATATAAGCGTGAAGAAGACTACGTTACCGTCACGACTTTATTTGATCTTTGATCAAGTTTAGTCCGGGCTAAATAAAGAGAAGTGGAATTCATGTATATTTCATCAGAGGAGACGCAACCACCTATCTTAGTCCTGTCCTGTCGACGATGCGTTATTCCTCACATGCGCTTCCTTACCCCTACTATGTTGTCCTTATATCGCCTTTTAGCTATATATCCATATGTATGGCTGGAGAAAGTAAATTGAAATATTGGAAGTGCAATCTCAGCGACTTTTCCTTCATTATAAGTCCTCTCGCTTTCACTCTCTCTTTCTCTATGTTTCCCTCTCCAGCCTTTCTTTTCTTCTCAACAGTTTGATTATTTTCGTCCATGTAAAAGTACACGCGGTGTACTGTGCTCCATTATTTGTCCGTATTGCTTCTGTGCAACGAACTGCATTATGCTCCTTTTTATTTCCTTTTTCACGATTGGCAGCTTGCTACATAAGCAAAGCACTCAAAACTTAAAACATCACACAAACGACTCGTTGACAAAATCTGGGTCAACTATACGCTTAGTCATGTAAAGTGTATACTGTACAGAAAAGAATTCTCAAGATTCTACACTCAGATCTTTGTCTGTTTGTCAGAATAACTGGGATCTCTCCTGCAGTGCATTTGTATGACTGTATGGAAATTCAGTGGAAACACGACATCAGCTATGAGTAAGCAACGAATGTAAACTTTATGACATGAACAGTGTAACGAATGTTTATTATTTTGCTGCCAATCATAGAAGCACAACGAACGCTACAAGTCAGGTGGGTGAAAGGGATTGAGAGGCTGAAAGAAGAGAAAGCCTCATATTTAAACTAAAAGGAATAAAAGGCAATGTTAGTGACTTGGTGTAATGAAAATTTGAGAGCGTCAACTCGGGAAACTTGTTTAGTATTGTGTTCTGAAGCACTGCCTTACTTTGTCTCTCTGTCAGGCAGCAATATCCTAAACTTGCGACAATTTGCGAAATTGTCCATCTTTAAGTGACTGTATAAAAAACTCGCGTAATGTGATACTTGTCTCGTGTTGCTGGCTGATCTACATTTTTACGTATTCGAAGCTTTTGACAAAGCGAATAACTGTTTTGCTGATCAATATTTTACAAATAACAATTCTACTACACCAATATCATGTAACGTTATTTGATTATTGT
This sequence comes from Plutomurus gul, assembly GCA_019776185.1. Classification (NCBI taxonomy): domain Eukaryota; kingdom Metazoa; phylum Arthropoda; class Collembola; order Entomobryomorpha; family Tomoceridae; genus Plutomurus; species Plutomurus gul. The sequence continues at coordinate 6,409 of JABASC010001657.1, read as the reverse complement.
ACCTAATGAAAATTAGTTAATCTAATTGTATTTATTCATTTAATTGATTTAATAAAAACCAATTTTAAAGACGTTGAATTTATATAAATATGCATATAAGTATGCTACCTGTTTGAAGTTTTCTGCTGTACAGTTTTATATAGTATTATACACCGAAGCGACTTAGCGTTTGCATAATTCTGCTGCGACTCACTCTGTGCACAAAACACTAAAGATTCACTAATGAACATTTCTAAGAGGGATTTGCATCGAGTATTTTCGGTAGGACTTGGTCTGTCCGTGATGTAACGGAAATGAGTAGAAAATAAAATCTAAAAGTGAAATACAACAAAAGAAGTAAATTAGATAAAGTTGAGTTGAATTTAGAGGCTTATCTACTTGCTGGGCAACTACTAAGGCTGGATGTACTATGCAAAGTAAAATGAGACTAGCTAAATAAGAGGAAGAGATAGGAAATGGGTTGGGCCGCATGGAACAAGTAGCTGCTTTCGCCCATACTAAAGTCGGATGAGTGAGTAAAGGAATGAATGAATAAGTGAATGAACAAATGGATGAATGAAACGCTTCAACAAACAAATGTACATAAGACTGTCAAGTTGGTGCAGCCAAGTCAAGGAAACTAAACCAAGTCAGTAAGAAGGGAGGAAAAAGAACAAAGTAAACTGCGTCACTTCAGAAAATGACTCTCTCTTTCTCCTCTCGTGAATTAGAGGCTTTCTTGCCTTCTGTTGTCTTGTCTTGTATTTGAGATTCGATGAGAATATGTATTCTGCCCTGCCCTGTCTCCTCTACTTACGTTCAGTTTGCAATGCTCTCTCTCACTCTCTCTCGCAGCACGCAGCAGCCAATTCTTTATAGTGTACATGCTTGCATTGCAAACAAAGTGAGCTTAACAAAGAAAAATACAGCAGTGCTTGTTTCCTTAAAGAGGAGAAAAGTCGGGAAATCATGGCTAATTAAATGAATCAATACAATGAAATTCATCGGGTGTAATTTGAAGCTCTTTTCATTCTGGTCGCGTTCCGCGAACAACGACGAGATCAGACTTAGCTTCACATCATTGCTCAATGGCTCTGATTTGCATGGAAAACTATGGACCTGCAAGAGCTTTCTCGGTTAGAAGCTCCAAGCTCTCCAACTTCTTTACTATTACTACTATACATAAGCCTCTCAACAGTATGTAATTTATATATACACGGAGGTAGGAACTTGCACGTAAAATAAAATATATACGAAACATTGCGCTGCTGTTCACTATCGTGGGAACATCAAATCCTCCACTGGGAGGGATTCAATACTTGGTCCTGTCTTATATAACAATAGCTAAATGCGTCATTTCCACAGAGTTCTTTGTTTGTGTTTTCTGATGATAAGTATATCTACTCAAAGTAGACTTAGTTAGCCGCCGGGTGTAATATTACATTTGACTCAAATTATACAAATCATCTTTGTTGTAGGTTTTTTTTGCAATTTGTAATTATTGAGGTACGGACTTAAATTAGGTGTCACTTTAGTGGACACACCATAGAAGCACCTACTTTTTAACCGTCCACTAAAGTGGACGTAGCACAAGAATGAGTTAATTTGCTTCTCAATTATTGTTTGTTTAATTTTCTTTGTATTAGTTTTCCTATGTGTAGATAATATGCGTCACAGACCATGACGGATGTATTATTGCAGAAATATTGCAGAAATTTTTGCTAATGTAAAAGTGGTCAGTAGGGGAGAGCGTAGATCCGGGGTTGCCAACTATTAACTTAACGTGAAGTGAGCTGAGCATTGAAGGAAGAAACTTGGGTAAGTTATACAGACAAGAGGGAGCAGCCTTACTCGAATAGTAGTGCAGAATTCTATTCTCGTCTTGATATCTGCAACCAGTTTTGTTTTCCTACTCGTCTCAGTGAAGCTAAAAAAAACGAAAGTAAAGAAAGTAAAAGAAAGACAAGACAGACTCTTGTTGAAATGAAAGTCAGAAATATCAACATTAATGTTGGCAGATTTTTCAGATACGTTAGTAGAGCCTGAGTTATTTCGAGCTTGTCTTACTCACGTTTGAACTAACTATATTGAGCTTTCCTGTAATGTAATGTTATGTAATGCAATTCACTACAATAACGTTACGAACACAATACGGCTACAAGGGAAATAAGAAATGGTAAACTCCATCAGAAACAGCAGCCAGCCCAGACTAATCTTAAGGCGGAAAACGCCAAGACCAACTCAGAACGATGCAGAATATTTCGATATTCGACGCAACTCCCACTGAATAGATCTAAACGCGCGTGGTTTCACCAAACTAATACAATGCTTTGGTCCTGTCGCTCTTTACGGTCTTTGCACTCGCCAAAGGTTATTGCAGAAATTACAGTCCGTCTCTAGAGGTAAACGAATGCATCAAATGTGTTTGTCCATCTGTTGTCAAAATTATGGAATGAGCATAATGTCAAAATGCTAAGAATTTTGTATTTCAAATGATTTAAAGGTCAAATGTTGCCTGCTACATGTGGAGTAAATTATTGCATCAAGCGTAAATATTCTAGATATATTTCCATTTACATCTTTTATGCAGTGTAAAGTGTATACTTTGGTAGTAATTGTCGAGTTGACGAGGGTTGATTCTATCTCCGATTTTTATGAGGATGGACCACTTAAAAAGCTTGGATCACTAATTTGACACCCGAGGCTGGTCTAATTTTAGATAGAAACACCAATGGTTTTCTATGTTCCATTGAGGAATGGTGATGTATTGCACTTTTTGAAACCTGCACTAACACCAAGTAAGAAATACACATGGCACATGGTCGTATTTGCATTGGAGAAGAGCCACTTATATCCCGTGTATATGCCTTTGGAATCCTATGGTATAGAAGCCATGCAGATCTAACAAGTCTTCACATATTGTGTTGATGTCTGCGAAAACAAATGGATAATCGAGAATCACGACGAAGGCAACCTTCCTAAATAAACCCTTTAAACAATGTGCTTTAGATATCGCTATGTAGTAGTATAGAACTTAGTAATGCATAGGTACAATGAGCATCGCAGAGGAGCACCATCATTTCTGTTGCAGAAATTCGGGAAATGTGTATTTAGCGTCATTGCTACTTTCTTGATGAGAGAAACTACTAACTGTATTGGAACTTAAATATTAATATTACAGCTAAGATTTCACAGTAGTAAAAAGCAAGCGAAGAAGATTCAAAGCCCGCTGCCACTTGTCCTGCTTGCTGCATGCTAAAGGGAAGTACAAATTCTTAGCCTGCACATCCAAGTCGGAGACAAAGGAACCTGCTAAGCGTAATCCGACTTTAGTAGATAAGCCCGATTAGATATATGGTCATATATAAACATTTTATGATGAGAGCCACCGACTGTTTTCAACTAGACGACTCAGGATGTACACACACACAAAAGCAGACGAGAAGTTCTAGCAGAAGCAGCAGTTGAAATTACATTAGTCGCACTGTAGTATGTATAGGTTCGCTCTTGTGGAGCAAGAGTTGCCCCTTGTTTGTTGAGCAAAATGTTTGAAGCTATCAGACTTGTGTGTGTGTGTGTGTGTGTGTCATTAGACATCCTATATTCACCATTGCGAATTTCAAAAGCTTTCATTTCAAAGTCAAACACTTAAGCTGACTTGACTCGACTACAGCAGCGACGGCAGTGGCACAGAGACAATTTCTGACGTCGCTATATACCGTCGAAAGAAGAGTTCTCTTCAGTTCACTTAATACTTTATGATGCGTATAAAATGTCCATACGTATAACAGTATTTTACACACTTCACCGTTTAGGAGGTATTGTGCACACTCATTTACTGTCTGTAAAAGCTGATTTTACGGAGAACAATCAAACATTTGAAGTGGTAGACGATGAATGCTCTGTTTGCACTGTCCCTCCTTCACTACTTCACTCTGATCCAGACGATCTTTTATATTTTATACGAGAGTGGTACACGGGTTTGCTTAATACTACTGGCTTTTCATTTTTTGATGAGTTTGTCCTGATCTTCTTTCTCTCGCTCTCTTTCATTCCGCACTGACCTATCTTTCAATTCAGACGTGTTTATTGCGTATGGGACAATAAAACAATTGACGCGTGCAATTTTACCCACCCTGTAATCTACAATAAATTTTAAGCCTTTTTTAATGATTTTATATCTATGCATTTCAGGTTTGTATTATTTACTGCAGTAAATCTTGGTAGTAATAAAGCGTGGACTAATTTCTGCTGTGATTGGTGTTAGGCCAGGTATAGTAGTCATCGTGAAGTGTTCTACAAATACGACGAAAACCAAAGAGCGAATTTTTTTTAAGAGATCGCGGTAGGAGCGAATATCCGGATCGTTGCCTTATTGACTCAACGTGAATTTTTCTTTCTAATTTGTACGATGACTCTTAATGTACGCAGTTTGTTACAGTAAACCAATTTACGATCCTTTAAAAAGACGTAAAAGGCTCATAAGTTTGAAACTAATCAATAGACCTAATTGTAAGTGCTTCCTTACTACCGAGCTACTACTGTTCCCATATAATTGGAGCACATAAATGTAAATCGTTGTAGACAAGGTTCTACGAGTAGAGACCTATATATAGAGATATCCCTATACTTTAAGAACAGGAAGTTAAAATGACACTTGTACTACTATAGGCTTTTATGTGTGCATTACTGAAGGATTCTCTCAGTGTGCTACAACTATACTAGTCATAGCATAGTGGTATGCTACGACTGCTAGACTATAGTTTTAAGTACCTGATCCTGAAGTATAACTGTCACTAGGTACATCTTCCCGCAGTTAAATGTTTAACGACAGCGAGGCAGTTACACGGAAGGATATAAAGCGCCTGCTTTCTCCAACTCATAAATTGAGTAACTAATGTAATTGGAATCAGAATTCTATCGGTAAGAGAAAGAAAAGTCGTCTGTTGCCATCTGAGCTCAGCCTGCGGCACAACAATTTTTTAAGTGGCTCACAGTAAAGCACAGTAACACAGACTCACTCTCATTTCTGAGTCCACCACTAAAACTGGAGTCTAATATATGTGTTGTAAAACCAGAGAATTTAGTCCGTTTCAAAGTTTCCCCTGAAGCAATTCAGTAGACACGTCAGCGAGTCAGCGAGAGACGGCTTAGCTTCAATTCTATAGTTTCCACATTCTCTCTCTATCTCAGAATTTTAAAACCTTTCCTTACATTCGGTTTTCTCTTCAATAAAGTTTGTTGGTTAAGTATTAAGTGCAGCGAAGAAGCAAGAGTCCAGTCGAGCTATGGTTCTTGTCTACTGCTGCTGTCCAGCGTGAAAGCCGTCTCATCTAATCCATTGTTTTCACCTCAACCATTCCCACTTTAGGCGCTACACTAACTTTCATATTGATTTTGCTCCATTTCATTTTTGAGGGAGAAAGAGAGAGAAAAGCTTTCAAATCTCACAGCAAAGTGAGTACAAACTACTACAAACTGGAAACTAAAACCAGTCGTTCCCATTACATTAGTAGTAGAGTGTAAGCTTGGAGCGTGAATCGAGTCGAATGTTATGGTTAGTGGTGCGTAGTTCGTTCGTGTGTTGTATAGGATATTACACCTAATACATGTGCCCAATATAGCAGATCATGAGACTGCAGTTCGAGATCACTACTAAATATTGACTGCAGATCTGTTGGTTTGAGTAGCTGTCGTGAGGTACACTTCTGGATTTCTCCACAACGGACTATGAGTGAAAGTAGGTGAGAGAGAGAGCAGAATTGTGTAAAGGCCGACTCTCGAACGAATATCATACTATAGTTGTTGTAGTCGGCACTGGTTACAGTCAGTTGTGGGGAGAGAGAGCAAAGTCGATGTATTTGCTTGTGAGGAGGAGAGTAGCTCTACCAGAGTGCCATCCACAACTTCACACAATTGAGTTTCGTTCCATTTGAGAGATTTCTATAGATTATATGCTGGACGCGAAGTGGGTGAACTAAACTTGTCTGATGTGATGTGAGTTAGGAGTTAACTGCTAAGTGAAGTACCCGAACTACCCAAAAGACCGAAAAGGTGTCTGTTGTAGATCCTGTCTGTGAACCAGCAAAATACAGATACGCGTACCTCTCTGAACAACTTTTCCATTTTCGTATGCGCTCTCCAACTATGTAGTACACATTTATATTCTATGTGTACTTATATCATCATATATGAAATCATCTCGCCGCCTTTCCAGTTCACGTCTATTCTTGTTCTGTGTACACGTAGGAGGAAGCTTCTTTCAATGGACTTAACGAAAAAGGCCGACTAAGCTAAATGAGAAATGAGTTCGATTCGCTAGATTTTGGGCAATGGACCTTTCCCACCATTTTTGTAGCTATGGAATTTACATGTAAAATCTGGAGGAAATTTTTACCATTGGAGGAAAATATTTTTATTCTCCTATGCG
>JABASC010001656.1:0-21821 GCA_019776185.1 Plutomurus gul | reverse complement strand
CATAAAAATGAAAATTCTTGTGCTAAATTTACAATAAATCAAAATTTGTATACATGAAGCTTAATATGTGCATTTGTTTACCTTGCTAGCAATCTTTGTGGTCCAGAGGAAAGACCCTTGGTGGGTCTTCGGTGATTAATTCTATGGTATATTTAAGAGGGCACCCCTATGATTATGATCATTGGGTGAGTTGTTTGTCCGCCATTGAATGTAATTTTTTGCCCAAAAATTTGGTTAAGCAGATGACAAAATGACTTACGATTTTAGGCAAAAATTACTGGAGACAATCGATGGAGTTACCAATATGTGCTGCCATATTTTCTTCGCTCGGAAGCTTATTGTTTTTCATGTGAACAACAGAATAAATTCGTCACTACAAATCGTAAGGATGATCAATGTTTCTTTAATCATATAAATACACTGTCAACAATTTATTAATTTTTCCTATTATAGCATCATTTCACAGTGTGGACGGAGAGCTTTTCCTAACCAAATCTTCGTACAGTCCAATTGTTCCAGAATTTTTGGAAGGTAATTTGAAATATCCGTTGCACGTTTTTAATTTTTACTTTCCATGTACTATCACTTCTAAGACTCTCTCGTCTCGCAGCAATGCAATGGGCGCAGATCCCCACGACAGACCTGAACGCACCCTACACCATAGGTAAGAATAAGTAATGCTGTGTCAATGCATTTCCCACTTCAATTTCACATCCAGAATCAGTTACATTCATTAGTCTTTTAACACTGCAGGGGCTGATTCTGTCACGTACACTCAGAAGTCTGGACGCAGATGGACCACTCGAGACGGCTTCATTGACCCTATCAGAAGCAGATCAACTTTGAAAATCATCAAATACGCCAGAGTTAAAAGGGTAAAGCGAAAGTATAAATCAGTACCAAATCGATTATTAAATAAGCAAGGTATTATACTTTGTGTTTATCCTTTGGTTTATGACAGGTAATTTTTAAAGAAGGCAGAGATAATCACGCACATGGAGTAGAATACGAAAGATTCGGAGAGAAACACATAGCTTACAGCTCCAAAGAAGTAATTTTGTCTGCTGGAGCTATTGATTCACCAAAAATTCTCATGCTATCGGGAATAGGACCTCGTAATCATTTGGAATCATTGAAGGTATTTAAATTTTAGAAATCTTAAATAGCTCTACTCACAGACTCGAAACAATGGTGTCACGGTCTTCTACCATGAATTTCTATGGTATTTATAAAAAGTTTGTGATCTTAGATACCAGTACGTGTTGACTCTCCTGTTGGGCTAAATCTTCAAGATCATGTTGGAAGTTTCGTGGGCCCATTCATAATAAATAAACCTCTCTCACTCTTAGTAGAGCGAGACTTAGGTCAAAATTCCGTTGATGAATTTCTTAGCAATGGAACTGGACCCTGGACTAGTTCTTTAACCCATGGTGTAGCGTTGTTACCTTCTACAAGGGCTTTGAAATCTGGTGAGAATTTATGGCCCGATATTCAAGTAAGCTTTTCTGCTACAGGAATTCATTCGAGGATAGATCGAGACTTTGCTGGTATCTACAATCTTCAGCCGGAAATTATGAAACTATTTTTTGATCCGGTGAAAGGACTCGATGCTTTCCATTTGATTGTCAATTTTGGCCGTCCTCTGTCCAGGGGTTCAGTGACATTAAGATCCAGCAACCCTGCAGATGATCCTATTATCAATCCCAATTATTATACAGATGCTAATGAAATGGACATTCTGGTTATGGTTGAGGCAATAAAGAAAGCAGTAAAAATAGCCGAGGATGCACCAAGTTTCAAAAAATTAGGAGCCAGACTATCACCAGTGCCTTTTCCACCGTGTAGAGAAATAAGTTTCAGAAGCACCGCCTACTGGATGTGCGTCGTTCGTGAATACACATTAACCTTATTTCACTATGCTGGAACAGCTCAGATGGGATCCAAAAGCTCGCCGTATTCTGTCGTGGACTCTGAACTGAAAGTTATTGGCACACAAGGATTGAGGGTTATCGATGCAAGTATTTTTCCAACTATTACTACAACGAACACGAATGCACCGACTATAATGGTCGGGGAGAGAGGTTCACAGTTTGTCAAGGAATCTTGGAGTACTGTACGGCCACAGTTCGTGGCAGCCATTCATGCACAACAAGCACCACCATTTTCATCCAAAATTATTCAAGGAACGAAAAAAGCGGACATGATGTTAGGTGGAAATAAAAAATATTATTCTGTTGTAGTGTGAAGACTTATTTGAATAGAAACCTGATTGCCAGATTACCTCTTTGTACTAACTATCTTACTACTTGTACAACTCCGATTGCAAAGAAAGGGTCACCATTTGAAAGAGCGTGAAAAACTGAATAAGATAGGGTTCCGTAGAAGCACTGCAAAAAGTAGATGAAGGGTACATACATAAATGAGCGAGCGAGCATTATAGTACATAGCGAGCGAGTGAGCGAACGAGTATGCACAATATGCAATAATGTAATGCATTAGTCACATGTATTTTGTATAGTGCGGTGACTGCTCGCTCTCCCGATCACTCCATTAATCGTTTATGCTTGTACCTTTGATCCGCTTTGTGCAGTGCTTCTACGGAACCTTTCCTATACCCTCGCGCAGATTCTCGTTCACCTCATCTGGATCAGTTTTTCACGCTCTTTCGAATGGTGGACTTTTCATTGAAGCCGGAGTTACACAAGTAGTAAGGTATCTTGTAAGTATGTTTTGTACAAATACAAAACATCAACGAGTTAAAATGTGTTATTTTTATTGTTTTTCCACTATTAGCTAAATATACGATTACGAATGATGCTTCGAAGAATAAAATGCAGTATTTTTGTTGAATAGTATTTTGGGTATTGGCATGAACTGAATACCTTTAATTACCTATATGTATTAATCCTCACAGTAAACTTACTTATTATACAAATAGGTCGTTTTGCTCACTTTTACATACAAGTTTTAATCTCTTCTGTTATAAGAAAAGAAGTAACCAAGAGATAGGTATAGGTATTCTCTTGGTATTATTTCCACACTAGTGTGTTGTATTGTATATCAGAACCATCAATAAGTACAGATCGTGTTGACAATTTTGCCAAGTCAGTAATTTCATTTCTTTTAGCCGCTCCAATTCTTCACACTAGAGATAACCTCCACCTTATCTTACGACAACATTGGGAATCTCACGTTAACATACAGCCTGTTTCTCCTTACAACGAACGAAGCTAACTCAACGTGATAATTCGTGTAAAGTGTGCTCTTTGAGTGCGTTATCTACCGTGTGGTAGACACTTTGGTTATGATGGCACAAAAGGGATTACCTATGGTTCACTGGGCCACGAAACAACGAAAAGCAGAAAAAGTACGCAGGTTGTTAGCAACAGTAAAAGTGTTTGATGTTAACTGAGATGCTTTTGATGAGCTTTTGATGATTGTCAATAGATTATCCGACACTGACAATTATTTTCCTGTGCATGCGATGATATTCGTCAAATATTCGTTTGAATGTATATTGTTAGGGGTGTATACTTTCTTCACCAAAGTCAACAATACAAAACATGGGTTTCATGGTTGAGGTTATCCTTTCTGAAATATTATCTCCGTCACTATCAAACTACATGGAGCATATCATGTTAGTACGCTACCAACGCTTTCGGCTGCAACAATAGCTGCGGCGACTTTTGTCCATCAATACCTTCACCTTTGTCTTTCCCACTAAAACCTTACCTTTTGGTTGTTGCATCTATTCGGCACACTGCCTATCTGCATGCTTGCCCAAGGTTGTTAGATCATGTCTGACTACTGTGTGCAGTTATCAAGAATTCCTAATGGGGTTAATGATGATATACTTATAAGTATACTTTTTAATTGTTTTCCAAGCTTAACTATAAACATACCTATACTGTAGTCTGCCAAAACAAGTTGGAGCAGCACGTCCTCTCCTGTCAACTGAAAGACAATGTGAATGACTACACGCACAATTAATTAGCGTGAAGTAAATGCAGCAGACAAGAATAGTTTGACTTCAAGTATTTATTTCAGTAGGTGGCCACAGTCTTGAAGATTAATGTATTCTGTGGCTGGAACTCTTCTCTGAATTAATTCCATTTGTGAATTCTTTATTTTAAATCAAATTACATAAAATGTAAGGAAAGTAGGCGAGAAAAATTATGGATTTGATATCGCAATTGGCAATTAATGTTGGTCTTCATAATTTGATTGGCTGGTTTCTGCCAATCTACGTAGGTGTTACCAATATATTGCCAACGCTCGTGGTCGTGTACAATTACGCTGATAAAGGTCGGGAATTGGAAAACCCTAGGGCTTTACCAGAACCTGGAGCTGTATACGATTTTATAGTAGGTAAGTGTAGTTACTCTTTAAGCTTACAAACTACTTTGGTTTATTATTTTAATTACATTAGCTGATCCAGGTCATTAAATTAATGTTTAAATTTAATTGTTTTTAAATCAAATCGACTAGTTGGCGGTGGCAGCGGCGGCTCCATAGTGGCCAATAGATTAAGTGAAAACTTTAATGTTCTCTTATTGGAGCGAGGTTCGTTCTTCACAAGTATGTTGTCTCTATCCTTATACTGTAATGTGCTTGTACATAAATTCCGAATTGACTGTAGGCGGGGACCCGAACCCTTTAACGGAAATACCTCAACTGGACTTATCTCTCATGAATTTCCCAGAAATCGTGCACACGTACAAAACGGTCCCTCAAAATAATTCTTGCCTTTCATTAAATAACAAAGTACGTAGAAGATCGTGTTTGCATGTAAAATAAAGTTTCTTCGTGTGTTTGTCTGTGTCTGGATGTTGTAATTTAATCAAGTTTTAATATCTTTTGTCCTGGCCATAAAGCTTGCTTTATGGACTGCTGGCAGTAGCTTAGGTGGATCAAGTGTTATTAATTCCTTGGTGTACTTGAGGGGCCATCCCAATGATTTTGATCATTGGGCGAAAATTACAGGTATGAAATATAAATACATTTTATGACAATGTGTGGCTAAACTTTAGTTGCTCACGTGTGAATTGAATGTAAATGTATAGGAGACAAAAGATGGTCATTTGGGCAAGTACTTCCTTTCTTTTTTAAGTCTGAAGACTACTGTTTAAAATGCGACCAACACATTGCGAATCTGGGTGGTACTGGAACTATGCGTAAGATTTTCAATTTTTTGTAACGCATTGTTGCATTATACGCAACTGACATACATCATGTGTTTGCTCACTGCATTACTATTGTATTCAAGCCGACTATCACGCTGTTGGTGGTCCAATTGGTGTGAGACAAGCGAGTTTTGGGCCCCTTGTTCCTGAATTCTTAACAGCAATGGAGTGGGCCAGCATATTTCGAGCTGACTTAAATGCACCATTCAGTCACGGTTAGAAATTCCAATTATAAAAACCCAAACAAAATTTATGTGTGTGATGTGTTCAAATGTGTTTAAAGTCGTACGTGAATTCCCAGGAAAAATAATTTGAATTTGCAGACCCATGAAGGGATGATACTATAAAGTGGTACTAGATGTTGGTAGATTTTTAGGCGGTTTCCCGCCAATTCAAGATAGCGTCGCTTTATTATCTAAACTTTATGATGTAGTACGGGAAGATTTTATGTCGACTTCCAAAATATTTTTACATGAACAACCACATACGACTTGTAAAAACTCTATATAAGAGCGATAAAAAGTTTTAGCAAACTAATGAATATCTATCAATATTTTAGGTTGTAATGTCGTGACCAACACTCAGCGAAATGGAAGACGAAGTTCTACACTAAATGGTTACTTAAAGCCGACCAGAGGAAGACCTACTTTGAAAATCGTCAAATATGCAACAGTGTATAAAGTGAGCGAACTGTACTTGTTCACATTTATGACACTGACCATTTGCTTTTTACTGCTACTAATTACAATGTTTTAAAGGTTTTGTTTCGCCCAGGAAAATTGAATGAGGCATTTGGAGTAGAATATGAAAGATTTGGAGAAAAGCACATTGCCGTTGCAACCAATGAAATTATTTTGAGTGCAGGTGCTATTGAAACTCCTAAAATTTTGATGTTATCAGGAATAGGACCAAAGGATCACCTAGAATCGCTGAAGGTGCTAAAATTTAACAAATTTTGTAAACAAGTCGTCTTTTAGTAATGGCATAGATGAGTACAATTTGCATACATGTAAAGATTCCGGTGAGAGTTTCCGCCCCAGTCGGACTAAATATGATGGATCATATCATTGCAACTCCAGGACCTTTTCTCATAAATACCACTTCTTCTTTCCTCGCCGAGCGTGATCTAAATCAAACCGCAATTGACCAATTTGTTTACAACGGCACTGGTGCTTACAGTGTCAGTTCGTCTTCCGTTGCTGTGGCCTTGTGGCCTTCATTAAGAGCTATTAGTACAGGAGAACCCTTCTGGCCAGATTTAATGATGAAAATGTCTGGATCTGGGATTAACCAAAATTCTGTCCAAACAATTACAGGAATATACAATTTAGATTCAAATATTGCAAATGAATTTTTTGGTACATCCACCGGAAAAGATGGTTTCCAACTCTCTGTATCCTTCGGTCGTCCTAGATCCAGAGGATACATGCGCTTGGCTTCAACTAATTACAAGGATGATCCTCTAATAGATCCGAGATACCTCTCGGATATAGAAGGAATGGATGTACGTGTCATGGTAGAAGGTATTCCAGAAACAATGTTGCTGAGTTTTGTGCAAAAATTTCAAATTCTTTACATGCTTTGATTAAATGAACTCCCATTAAAGCCATAAAACGAGCGGTGTACGTGGCAGAGAATGCTCCTAGTTTTCGTGCGATAGGAAGTCGTTTGTCACCCACGCCATTTCCACCTTGCCGAATGCACGAGTTCCGAAGCGACGCGTATTGGGAATGTCTCATCCGTCATTACACTCAGCCGGCATTTCACTTCTGCGGTACCACAGCTATGGGTAATTAAAAGGCTTAGAGTTCGCTTTTAAATGTATGAAAACTCAACTAAATTCATCAAATAAGTCTACTAAGAATTCATTTACTTTTCAGGTCCTTACGGATCTCCTTATTCAGTTGTGAACTCAGTGCTTAAAGTGCACAACACACTAAGATTGCGTGTAATTGATGCGAGTGTGATACCTACAATTCCATCCGCAGATATCAATGCAGCGGTTATGATGATTGGTGAACGGGGGGCTCAGTTCATCAAAGACGCTTGGGAGGTACCCGTGCCACATCCAGTAAGTCCTCTTCTGCCTCGCCCACAGCTTCATAGGAGACGACGGAGATTCAGAAAACTCCAATCGTTACTCCCATTCTGATGTGTGTTCAGTAAATGAATTAAAAATTTAATGTTAGTTCCAATTGAATTTAAATTTATTTTTGTCGTCATTTGATTAAACTGATTAGATTGGACTTAACTTTTGAGAAAAAATTCATAGAAATATGACAACGCACGATGATGTTGGTTTGTTTATTAATCACATAAATACTAGCATAACAGGAAGGCCCGCGGACTTTCTTCCTAGGGCAGTGAGGGAAAAAACTGTGTGTACAAATGGATCATCTGTACAAATATTTGTGACTTCAAATTCTCACGGTCACTATCATTTCTTAAATCATTCGATTATCTCCAACATTTTGCACCGTAATAGCATACATTTGCACAAGCATAAGTTGAAGACCCTGCGGTATACTGAAGTGAAGATACTACACTGCTGCGTGGCGTTTGCATCGCATCACAGCTAGAATGGATACACACTTGAAAAAAGCATGAAACCAAGTGTATCCAGTTTGGTGTTCCTCTGGGTGGTTCGACACTTATTGATGAGTTGGGAGGTTGGGACAGCTCGAATCGGAGCATCAAAATTTGGCAATGCAAGGTTCGATACGACGACAGGCTCTTGGCACGCTTTTGGAACGGCTAAGAGGGATAGAGGTAGCAAAAACGGATAATTTTTTGGACGACACCATTAAAGATAAATATTCCCCAAATTGTTGGAGTTAAAGTGACTTTTATTGCTTATACTTTCATTGAAAGGAAATACACCAATGCATTAAACAAGGACTTGAATAAGTGAGAATTTTATTGGTCTGCAATGAATCGTGCAACAACTTGGAGAGCAGCCCACGTCTCTTCGCCAGATGCAACAATTTGCTCTCTCGGAAGGAGGAAACCATAGCGTCCTTAAAATCAAAGAGAAAATCATAAAAATTAGCAGTTGGAGTTATATGTAGCCAGAAGGGATATTCAATGCTGTTAGCAAACCTGTGTCTCGAAGCTCAACTGTTTGAGAATATCTAAAAATTCCAGACCCATAAGCCCAGTCATCCGAACCACCGGCCCCCGGACCTAGAGTTCAAAAGTTATGAATTCAAAACTGATAAAAACGAACTGGACAACTTAAATTTGAAGTTGTGATTTTGACTTGCTCAATAATTGCGTAACCGAACCGACCCGATACTGTGTGCCATGGACAGCGGTCAAAGCGTTGGCTCCAAGTCGACCGAGAGCAGCCTATGAAAGTTTAACTTAATTTGATAAGGAGGATGAAACAACCTGTACTTTCCATTTTCAAGTCTGCAAGCTTTTCCTTTGGTGCCTCAAGAAGTATTATTCTAACATTTGAATCTACTGTCGGATCTACCGGTTCACTTGAACCGGTAGATTGACGAAATTTTAAATTGCCTAGCCAATTACCAAGGATCATTAACTTGAGTGGTCAGTTTGGGTGGGGAAGAAGTCTAGAAAAGTCACTGTTATAAAGTCGTCTTACAAAATTAGTAAATTCGTTCAAATCGACTTAAGTAAACTCGTACTTGGTGTTTACAAACTAGTTTTCGAAATAGTAAACTCGTTTCCAAAGTTGGTTTAAATTCTGGTTTAAATTGTTTCATGAAAGCATTCGTACCTAAGGAGGTTTTACAAGTTTATCCTTGTCTTTCCACTTAGGTAAAATGGTAACACAGAAATATCAAGCTTCAACTTATTGTTAGTGTACCAAACTTTAATATTGTCCATCATTAGTGGAAATGGTGACTTTTATATTAGAAAATCGAATTCATAGAAAAGGTGTCCTGTACAATAGGAACTAACAATAACAAGCCAAAATATCGAAATGAGATTTGCTGCTTCCTTAGCATTATATGGAAAGGCAGCAATAACTTTAGTTTACTTTAAAAACGAATTTACCGTCTTTGGAAATGAGTTATCATTTCGAATACAAGTTTCCGTTACGAGTCTATACTACTTTCGTCAAAAAATCGATCGCTTCTTCACCTAAGATTGGCTTCCAACTTACCAATTCACTGTACGTATCAGGTAGAGCGTAAGTGTATCCTATGTATAAAGAAAAATAAAAGTATTTATTGGCACACAAGAACCGAAATAGCCAGATTTAAATCCTTCACTGGACTTACCCCAAGGAGTCAGCCACATCTACAAAGCCAAATAAACATTTAGTAACTTTAATTTCTACTTCGGGGATCATTTAGAACCCAAGTTTCTGGAAAGCTAGGGGAAACTGATTTCTTTACCTGTGAGTAAGAGTGGATTGCAAAGTACGATCTCCAATCAACACCATTGGCTCGGGCTGTTTCGATAAAATTTCTCATAGCTTCTGTCTCAGGTTCAGAGAATGCATTGGGTCCTCTGTAGATATCGGAGCATTTGTCGTTACTGCTCCCACTTCCTCCGAACTGGTGCCCAAAATTTCTGTTAGGGTCTACTCCAAGACATCCACCAGGGGAATTGTGGTTTGAACGAGTTTTTCTCCACAACCTGGTATTTGTGAATGTAAATTCGTAACCGTCAACATTGGTTACAGGAATAATGTACCAATCAACATTGTCAATAATATCTGCATTTTGAGTTTGATTATTAAGAAGCTGATTGATGAACCACGTTGAGGTTGCGACCGAAATCCATTCACGAGCATGAATTCCTATTTTGAAATTATTTTATCAGACTCAGTTTTAAACCTGTACAGTGCTTATTAAAAATTATTTATACCTCCATCAGCCCATAAGGCCGGTTTATTTACTCCAGGCTTTGGTCTTCCAATTTTAATCAATTTCAAATCTCGTCCAAGGGTAGACCGACCAATTGTAATTACTTCCGCAATATCAGGATTTGCTGCAGCAACTTCTTCTAACCATGCTTGTATCTGAATAATAAAATTATTATTATTACATTTAGTGTTATGCGTGAACTTCATATTGCTCCCTTTTAAAATTGCACGAGAGTAATTGAAATTCATTGTATGGTTAGTTAAAGAAATCGAAATGTAGTTGTGTCAAATTACAGTTTCCGTTCTTTGATAGTCAGACCAGGTCATTCTCTTTTGCTTGGCAGCAATTTCTGCCTCAACTCTTTGTTGTTCAATTACAGCACCTACATCTTCTAGCAACACATGATGTTTAATACCGTTCATCTGCAAGTAGTTTGTGACCAGTTCATGTTGCGCAGGAGTAACGAGGAAATCTGTAGGACCTTTAAGTCTCGGATCTAACCAGAAGTCAATATTGAATTTCTCCTGAAGTGTGTTTAATTTTGCTAATACCGCTCTTTGAAGATTGACACTCTCCGTGATTTCATCGACACGGAAGAGTTTCGATCTACATGCAATTTGTACTGATCAATTTACATTAACTATAGCATATTAACATAAAAGGTATATTTTATTGTAAAGGTATATTTTTAGAGCTGCTGTTTACCCCTGGTGTTCGTACGCAGAAGCAACTGCAACAACCAACAGAAGTATTACCAGTTTCTCCATATTGAAAGCTTAATTTCGTACGAAGCTTAGGAACGGACTAACTTTGTCATTGGATTCCTCTCATTTAAATACATATTCTTATCTTGACCACTTGTGCAGGTTATCAATCATTCTGTGTTTGTGTCATGGATTTTCCAAAACACTGTATATCAGAAATCAATTCTTTCGATTTCACAATATTTGATTGTATATAACGATAATTGCATAGCGTGCGATGGAACAACCTTACTTCTTCACAAGTTGTGGGAACGTTATCTTTAAATGGTTTCATCGGCTATATTTATTAAGGCATAGGCTATATTTAGGTACATTACGTTATTTATTATTTTGCTTTTAACCCACAAATTATGACCCTCTAGCGTATAACAAATAAATTGACTCTTTCAAGTTTCAATGTGGAGAGATGCATTCATGGGATACATACAGTTGAATTGAGCCTAAGGCAGCTTAGGAACCATTCGTTTGTTATAGATGTACCGATGTACTACTCATGAAATTGGTAAAACCAAATGCTTTTTTATTGTACGAGTAAAAGACGCACTGCATTCTACTGTGCATGTACAATAGCTTAGCTACAGACTCTGCCCTCCAGCACGGAAAGGACGAATGGAAATATTATGGAGCAACTTCAATGGATTTCCTTTCAGCCAACAAAATCCCAATACAATTTTGTTTTGACAAGACTCCAACCATAATAAGAAACCGCAACCAGGCGTTGGGTAACGTCCGAATCCCGACACAAGGTATTGGATCACAGTTGGGTGTAAATGGCAAAGTTCACAAATGTTTGTATATGGTAAAGTTCATGAAATCTGTGCGTATTCCTGAAAATGTGTGTTACTTTAACCGGTAATACTTTGGCAATCGTAATGTACTTTCTGTTATACTTACCGTTTTACCGTTCTACCAATTGAATACAATTACGTAGTAATTAAATTTGGTTAACAGAGAGTCTTCACAACTGAAACTGCTGCACAAGTTCATGAGGACACGTTCATATGAATTAGGGCTAATGCTACATATATATACCAAAGGTATATTCCATTGCATTTCAAGGATCTTCAAGTGCACACATAGTGCGGGCAGGCATTCTCACAAGCTTTAATACATAAAAAGGGCAAATGAAAATTCAAAAAGGACGCATGGTCGCATACGCGAACATTATTATGAAATGCTGTATATGTGAACTTTCCCATTTTATTCTTATTGACTATACGTACCAATATTTTGCACACTATGGTACTGGTCAACGTTATAATGGACATTAGACTTCACAGTGGCACAAATATATTGTGTAAAACTATAGCTGTTTGCTTACGCACATGGTGACTGTTAGGTCAGCCATAATCACATTGTGAAACACAGAATTACCACAAGAATTATGCAAATACCTATAGCTTGGTTTCATTAATATCGCTGATCCTGCATGCTTGTATTTATTGATATTTAATGTGAAAGCCATGTAATGTGGACGGAACAAGCAAAACTGAAAATAGCCTTTATCTAGTAAGAAATAAACCGCCTTGTGCTCCTTAAATTATTTTATTCATTATATGTAGTAATTACAGAATTAACTGTCCCCCGAAATAAAATGTGTACAAAGCTTTTCCTCTACTTTCTTTAGTTGTACTAACTATTAAATAAGTGCAAAATGGCAGTTCAGTGTAAAATTTTCACGTGACTTATGAGTGTCTTCATTTAGTACCCGTAGAATTTAAATACGGCTGACTGAGGTTAGAATGCATAGTGCTATATTAACACTGTGTCATTATGAAACAGCTTGGCATGCTGCTAACAAGGGAGAATGAACCTGTACGGGATGATATTTAAATGACTTTTTTGTTGTACTTGTTTCCATAACGTAAGATAAGAAGGGCAAAGTAAAGCACATTCGGATTTGAATGTAACCAGAAAATATATAGTTATATATATAACAAAATACTAGTAGTAATAAATCACAATAATGTATGTAGCAATACATTAATACGTTCCAACTGATTTCTTCCACGTAGTGTACACAGGGCAAGATATTTGCACAAAAATGATATCCTTTTAATCCGTCTGGAACGTCTCTTCTGAACTGAATACTGGTGGCTATTAGACGTATGCAGTAGCAGGCTGAAAGATCGATATCACGTATAAAGTACTGAAGAACAGGCAAAGAGTCGGCAAGAAAACGCAGCTACTAAAATCCAGTGCTGCTTACACAAGTTTCTACTCTAGGTTTGGAACTGGAGCCGTCAACTTAGTTTGTCTTCTGTGTCTACCTGTTGCTGGAGCTCTCTCTCTGTCTCTCTATTATTTTCTGTACTCTCTAATAATCAATTCTAACTTGCACCAAGTCAACAGAAATACTAATTGAACACTGCTTGCACTTAGTGTACACGTAATTCAACTACCCCCTGAAGAGAAAAACTGAATATAATAAACAACAGTAGAAATTACATCTGAAATATGGTGAACAATACGGACGCTCCTCCAGATGGCGACCAGAAAACTAGCACTACTTCAAGCGACCCTCCATCAGGGGAAGCAGCGGCCACTGGCTCTGCCGCCGCCACTCCGGCAGAAGAAAGGCCAAAAATGAAAGCAGTGATTCTCAACTCTTTTGGGGGTCTTAAGGGAGTCAAAATTGGCGAACGCTGCGTTCCACCAGACCCTGCACAAGGCGAAGTAACCATTCAAGTGAAAATCAGGTAATATTTTAAAATACAGTACTGCAGGTACGCAACGTAAATTTTTGGACATGGTATGCAATATATGTATCTAGTGTTTGCATGTGGCACGGCGCTTAGGCTGTATGCTGTGTCCTTATTATTATGTGCACTAGGTAATTGGGTAGATATTCAAAAACAAAAAGGTTCGTTAACAGACAGTGTTATTATATTAGAATATTGGCATCCAGGCGCGGATACAGGGGAGTTAAACACCCCCTAGAAAGTTGGCTAATCACTAAAAAAAATCGATGCAGTAGAAAGTTCATATAATTTCCCAAAATGTGTATTTTAGATTAATTTGACGAAAACATTTTCTGCCTCACGGCCGAATTTATGATTCCCATAATATTTTAGTCTGACTCAATCCCCCCAAAACTGAGTCCTGGATCCGCCCCTGTTGGCATCGGATTATTTTATGATGAATGTACAAACAAGCGAATGACAAATCAACAGTATTCAAGGAAAATGTCATCCTTTTGTTTGTAAATTAGAATATTCAGCTGTGTAATAATTAGCGTAGGAAATGTTGTGTGGGAAGGCGTGATAAATGGGGGCATATGCACACGCAGAGAGAATACAAAAGAGATAAAATGAGGAAGCGGGCAGCTGTCGACGAGAATTCTGTCCAGATGGAAGTAAATGTGCACATAGACCTGTTGCCATTGCACGGTTAGATGTATAGGCACAGGCACAAGGCACTATTTATGTATGTATTATGTACTGTGGCTGCGCGTCTAAATGTCCTATCACTGTAATACCGTATTATAGTATGTATAGTGTTATAAACAGTTGCAATTCTGTGGATCTGGCTTTGTTGGCCTCTCTTTCATGGTGCTAAGTAGAAATTGGACTTTCATGTCACAACCAATATTGTGCACGACAGTATGACTGTGTACTTACTTTTTTATGCGTAACACGACTGCACATACAGAGCACGACCAGTTCAGGCCAGTGTCAATTCAATTGAATGAACGAGTTTTAAGAGATACGAACGAAAGTGAAGTTCCATCTTATTGTTCGTGCATTTGACTACAATATTGTACATACTTGTGCTCGCCACGAAACTTCTTTCCTTACACTTGGTTGGAGAAAATCAATAATAGTTAGAGAAAGAGGATTTAACACATGCGTTCCCATCTACTTGTCTGTAGTAGACCTAACACAAATCTATGCTTACTCTGCTTGAATTTTCTCTGCAATTCGTCTGAAACCAATAGAGCTCCGATCTCGTTGTCTAGACTTGGAAATATGGAAAAATCAGTCCGGTTTAACAAAATATTGGAATCTAAATTAGAAAAATAATTTACTGTTAATACACTTTAATTTACCTTCGTTCGATTTTTTAATGGTCCCTTTAGTTGGATGTATGTATAGTTTATTTAATTGTAGGCACTATGTAACACTTATGCACTCATGTGCTTAAGTTCGATGTTGACAGCTTGACAATTCGTCTCAATTCATTTAATGATTGTTCAAGTAGGTTTATATACTACACCGTGAGTATTGTTTGTTAATTTGCTAGTACCTCAAACCATGTTGAAATACAGATAAAACAAGGCCAAATGTACTTCATTTCATTCCAAGTCGAACGGAGTTCTAGAACACTCTAGCTATTAGAGTTGATAAAATTGAAGTGGTATTTACATCTCATCTCATCATGGACTTAGTTTTCTCATTGTCTCCCAGACCATGTTCTCTTAGGATGATTGCATTATTGTGCCTTAAAGCCGTAATTACAAAGCTGGGAACAATGATTCTGATTGAAATCGGAAAAGCTTCTGAACTGTAATTCAGTTATTTATTTATGTAGTAAGTGCTTAATTCCTCAATGTCTTCCA
The DNA here is from genome assembly GCA_019776185.1 of Plutomurus gul. Classification (NCBI taxonomy): domain Eukaryota; kingdom Metazoa; phylum Arthropoda; class Collembola; order Entomobryomorpha; family Tomoceridae; genus Plutomurus; species Plutomurus gul. Next base: position 6,475 of record JABASC010001656.1, on the reverse strand, counting down.
TCTGGAAAGCAAAGTTGGTGGAGCAAAACTTAACTAACTTCGAACAAATTAAAACGTGCTAATGAACTAATTGGAAATTAATTTCACGTTATTGACGTTTTCTAAAAGTTTTAGTTCACTGAAAGCCTGCTAGATACACCGAATGTTTAGAAGGCGAATTGGCTAAACCTTCAGTAATAATATATCTGACTATGACAATTTCTAATACCTACCTCATTGACATGGCTTACACTGAACAAATAAATTGATTTTTAGCGAACAGAGTACACATAAACATTAGTTAATTTGTGTTGTTATCAGGAATTTAGGTGACACTGACATGATATCAAATGCGTCTCATGTGTCCAACAAAAAGATTACACGAACACATCATGTGCCAAAAAAATCCTTTGCAACTTGGATGTTAATATTGTTCATCTATACTCTATACATTGTACATTTGCACACATTGCAGCTATGTGTATGTATGTATGTAATACTGAGGCACATCTCTGTCTAACAGCTATATGTGCATACATTGCAATGTAATAAATATACGGTATGTATCATGAAAAAGTATGTACATGCTTTTGCTACCCTTAAGGATTTAATTGATCTAGTTAACACATTTATCAATCTCTAGAGCTATTTTTCCCAAAAGACTCCACGCTTAGATGTTAATTTAATTTCAAAATGCCTTCATGGAGATGAGGCATTTCACATGGTACAGGTACAACTTTCTCTCATCTACAACTTGTAAGTTACAACCATTTCACACGCTGAGCATTTAACAGCATTTTTCCAAGCAATGAAAATTATGTTGTAGAGATTATTAAACTGAACTTTAAGGGCTTGATTCATTAACACTTAAAATGGATTACTCAACATACAGAGCTTGTTGAACTATCTACCTGCTATCCATGTTATAAAAAAACGTGCCGAAATTGAAATGAACCGTACACTGTAATCATACTAATGCAGCTGAATTTCATGAATTAAGTGATGCTACGAATTCATAAGATGCATAGATGGACAAATACGTAATTAAAATACATGAAAGCAATTTGTAATTTCAGGGAAATGTGCAATGTGCACCTATATATGTAATTAAACTACAATTGTAATTTCGAATATTCAATGTAATTTGTAATTTGGAGTTAAATTATTTGGCCATCCACGAGTCCACGAGTGAATGATAAATTGGGTAATATGTGTACTGCATTCCTGCTTTAATATTTATATGTGCATAAATTATTCATTGTTGTTATGTGCTTACAGTGGAATGAATTTTCAAGATTTGATGGTTCGACTTGGAGTTGTAGATTGTCCACCAAAATGTCCCTTCATTCCCGGTTCAGAATTGGTTGGAACTGTTACTGCGGTTGGTGAAGATGTGCAGAATGTCAAAGTATGTACACTTATATTCTTTCTTATCAACTTCCTCAACAGTTCTAGCTTTTCTAAATACACAAATAGTTTTTGTTGTGGTTTGGGTTATGTCAGTATTATGTACTGATGTTTTGAACAGATTTCCCACTTTGTACATTTCAATTTTTTTAATATAAATATTTACAAAGTCGTACGTCACAAACAACATGGGAATTTTTCTTCATTTTCCATGCATGGTACTACGCAGGCACTAGAGTATATTTTGTGATATTTTCAGTTTTCCATTGTTCTTTTGTCTGTCTCGTCATAACATGGTGCCATGCTTATAATAAATATTATATATAAGCTTATTGACATAAAAGTGCACACGAACGTCAATGGAATTATTCACCATACGAACAGGTCAACGACACGGTGTTTTCCCTGCCGGAGTACGGAGCGTGGGCAGAATACGTGAACGTGGATTCAAAACTCGTGTGGAAATGCGACGAGACGATCGGGCTGGAGAAATTGGCTTCCACATTGCCGTACTTACTTGCAGATCTTCTCGTGGAACGAAGCAATGGAACGATCTCGTCCACGTTGCTAGTTCACAGTTGCGGTGGGAGCGTCGGCTTGGCAGTCAGGGATTTGGCCAAATTGAAAGGGATCAACGTCATCGGAATCGCAAGTCAATTGAAATTCGACAAGTTGGAAGGATTCGCTAACTTGATCGACAGAACGACCGATTATGTGGCCGAAGTGAAAAAGTACAACTTACATGAAATTCCTTTTCATATGGTTCCTATTATTACACTATTTGTGCAAATATTTTTCCCACTAGCAGTGAAAATTAAGCACTTGCGGAGAAAACACTTTTGAGATTGTGTGCATTGAATAGTAAATTTCATCAGGAGAAAGGAGGCTGTGCTGTGGACCATAGCTTGTTAATACGTTTATGTTTCTAACTATTATTTACCACCGTACCAATAATGCAGTCACGGGGCTATTACAGTATGCGAATGTAGTTTTTTGGATAGCCTAAAGTCATTTCAAGCATAATATAAGTATGAGAATTAGCTTTGAACGATTCCTTTGATGTTACATTTGTTTGAATGTTACTTACCTTTGCACACAGGCTTCATCCCACTGGCATCACGACGATCCTTGATTCGCAGGGTGGAGACGACTGCGGACGTGGAATTTCGCTATTAGCCCCTTGGGGAACATACATTCTATATGGCTCGGCAAATATTGTCACGGGAGAAACAAAAAGTTTCTTCTCGCTGGCGAAAAGCTGGTGGCAAGTGGAAAAAGTGTCTCCTTTGAAATTATACGAGGAGAATAAATCCATCACGGGATTGCATTTGAGAAATCTGATTAAAAATTGCCCCCAAATAATTGAAAGCACTCTGCAGAAAGTGTGGAAGCTAATGAAAGACGGAACTGTACAGCCCACTATCGACATCACCTACTCATTCGAAAGAGTTTGTTTATACAAATTACTTGATTAAATAATGCCTATTGGAATTGCCCAATTTCAAAATACTTATGGGTTTATGTTTTACTACAACTCCAGGTAACTTTGGCCATGTCACGAATGCACGACCGGAAAAACGTGGGGAAAATTCTTATTGTTCCCGAATCGGAAGAAGATCAGCAAATTTCGAGGGAAGCGGAGGGAACTTCAAGTCAGAAACCGTCAACCTCATCAAATGGAACCTCTGAGAACAACGCAAAATAAAATACTGGATCTCTGCTATTCACGTGGTAGCAAAGAATTCGTCAAATCCTGTTTACATGATGGACAGAATATTTGAAAGAACAAGGAAATATAAGAAACGGATCTTTAATTTTTTGAATCTTTGGTGATTAATTACACGTTCTCTTTGTGTTGTTACATAGTACTCGCTGAACTGTAAAATATTATTCATGATCTCCTTTTTTCATCTGTAAATATATGTCGCCTTGTTTATTTGAGTTTTTCATGATGTACATGCGTTCACGAGTATTAAATCTAGAGTACTACGACTTTCCCTTGTAAAATCTGTACATATTCAATACATGATGTAGCAAATAGAACGTGAAATCTCGCCGAATTTAATATCATCTCCACATAAAATTGCATGTTGTCTGTCAAAAGTTGTAAACTGTGCATAATTTCACATTAAAATAAAGGGATTCAAATAGTGTAATCAAAAACGAGATCATACGACATATTATCACAGTGTTTCTTTCTTAGCGTATCATGGGGGCGTTGCCTGGACGAGATGTATGGAGGAGTAGTCCAAAGAAAAGGGGAGATTTTTCTTATCTATACGTGCATAGCTTCATTGTTTGATTTTTTAAATAGTCTACATTATAAGTTATATCTGTAAACAGAAAGTTCAAATTGACAAAAATTGTGTATGTGAACAAAGCAAATCTCACTCTTTCTTAAATAGGGATGGGGGATTATTTGTGTACTTCATCTTGCTGTAGTCGTAGAAGAAAGCAATCGTAATCACAAAATTTAAATTAACTTTATAATGTAAAAGTAGATATGTGGCCATCTGTCCACACAGCTTCTGCGGCAACTTCATAAAGCCAGTTATTATCTTGTAGAGAATTTAATTGTGATTCTAGAAAGTTCAACACTATCTTAATCCGATGATAAGTTAGCAATAATTGGTTTATAAAAAAGTGTTTTTCTTCGGTTTAGAAGCGAATCGAAAACTGAGATCGGCAAATCTACTATATGAAACAAATTTTTCATTTTCGTGGACAAACTTTCGTATCACTCGAACCAGTCATAGGATTTACATAATATGTACGAATGATTTACTAACAATAAGTGAGGTTGCCCCATGAAGCTGTACGGTACAGTGGAGCTACATTCATAAATTATGAATGTGCGTTATGAATCATAATGCACACCATAACGTTGTTTAGTTTAGTATGGTATACATAACCAGGTATACACATCAGTAACTCTGCGTTTGAGAGGCACACGTTGATTACAGGATGTAGTTTATGAGAGGAATGTGTTTTGGATCTTGAGAAGATAGTACATACTACACGCTACACTATCGTAACTATGTATATATAGGGCGGGCAGCCGGCGTGGCCGCGGCCTCCTGAAGTGGTCCAAAGATCATCACTTTTTAAAATTTAACAGGGCAAAATCGGGACTTTTTTAGAAAAGGGCCCAGAGGGACCTGTGCCAACTTATTATAGTTACACCAACGCTTTTTCCATTTAGCACTATGTTAATCCAAGTAGATGTGCATGGTAGGAAAAAGTAAAGATGCTTTGAAAGTCAATCAGGGTTAACTTGGAGTATTTCGAATGAATTTATTTACTATACAGAGAATGTTAATGTTCCATACCAAATTATTTACAAATAAGATCTGTAATCTGACCAAAACAGGTCTTTCTAAATGAAAAATCTAAACTAATGGTAGACCTTTTAAATGCTCATTGAATTATGTTTTTGTTCAAAAGAAAGCAAAGATACAGAGAAGAATACGTTGAAGTTGTAAAAACAAAAGCGAATGGAGTGATTGATGTAACGAAATATTTATCAAAGTCGACAGGATTGGAAATTCTCCTACTGGATCATGAAGGACCTGTAGTTGATGGATATATCGTAGTTGGTACGATTAATACAATTTAATTCTTGATCGAAATTCTATTCTTTGTTTATATTTGGAAGGATTCACAAATTATTTAATTTCATACTTTTTGAATGTCACACTATTATTACATTGAGGGCCCAGATTTCTGTTTCATAATCACCAAGTATCTTGCATTAATGAAATATTAGCTACCAAAGGAGAAAGTGATGAAGGCATACCGCATACATTGGAGCATTTAGTATTTATGGGAAGCGAAAATTATCCGATCAAAGGAACATTGGACAAGGTAGCAAATAAATCTTTTGCCCAAGGTACGAATGCATGGACATTGGATGATCATACTGCATACACGTTTTCCACAGTGGGGACTGAAGGATTCTTGGCAATCTTGCCAGTGTATATGGATCACATTTTGTTTCCTGCTTTGACTGTTAGTGTTTTATACAAACTGGCACAATTATAACAATTATAGCCTGATCACTTTATTACCAAATCAAAGGATTCAGCATTTGTTACCGAAATTTATCATGTCACTGGCGAGGGAATTGATTCTGGAGTTGTTTACTGCGAAGAACAAGGTCAAGAAAAGTCGCCGGATGACCTAGCCATGATGGAGTTAAAGAGGACAATGTACCCCAACACTTCTGGTTATCACTATAATTATGGAGGGTCTACAAAAGATCTGCGTGAATCATGCAACAATAACAATGTACGTATATTTAATCACTATTTGTGCACAATACTGCCAAAACTCTTGAAAACCTGAACCATGGACTTAAAAACTAATATTAGGATTTGAATTTTACTGAATTTAAATTAAAGATTAAAGAATTTCATCGGAAGTACTATCATTCAAAAAATCTTTGTATCATCGTATCTGGAAAGGTTGATCCGGATGACCTATTCAACACATTGCAACCTGTTATTGCAAAAATCGTTGAAAAGGTAATTTATATTCTAAACGATTTACGATTTGTTGAGAAAACCGTAATTTAGAAATCAATTTGATGGTGTTGTTAATGGTGTGCGGCTAATGTTAGTCCGGACAAAATCGTCGAATTATGAGGAGGAAATATATGGCTGATCCGGATGTGTACAGGCTGGCGTGCGAAGGACTGGCCACTTTTTAATAACTTAAGAACGGTTAACTTTTTCAAACGAGGTTAACGGCAATTTAAAGAGTACTAAATGATGAGCGAGATCACCGAACTTGATACACAGCCTCAAGAGAGCGACACTGAATTGAACGTTTTTTTGCAGTGCTCCGCATCCACATTTCCCGGTTGTCCGACATTTCACAATCTGAGCTGAGCCAATGTTGACGGCTGGACAGCTATATTCAGTCTTTCATTACACCACCAAAACTGAGAGGTCTGTCCCTTTAACACTAGGAAAATGGCGGGGGCAAGCAAGGAATTTTTTTAGTGTATTTAGTGTATTTTTATTAAGTGAAAATGCGTAACAAGCGTTTTAATCATTACATATTCACTCTATCTCTAATTGAAATATAA
>JABASC010001655.1:0-21830 GCA_019776185.1 Plutomurus gul | reverse complement strand
TAAAATACGAAAAATGTAATATTTCTCATGCATGTTTCTGTAGTAGTCCCAAGGACTGCAGAAATAGAGTGCAAAATTCTAGTCCCATGTGTAAGCTTGACCTGCATCATTGCTGGATGGAGTTCACGCTTGTGTAAGTAACACAAAAAAAATCCGTGAACTGAACTGCATTTTCTGCTATTTTGCTTTGCATTCTATGCGCACTACCTGGCAAGTGAGTGGAATTGATGTACTGGGTAGTGTGAGTAACGCTTGAATGGCAGAATTAGAATTCACAAGAGTGTGCAAATCAGTGAACGTCGAGATTTAGATAAAACATTATATGTACAGTTTGCTATATATTATTTTGCCTTTGACTTCATGTTACCTTGCGTATTAGTTCAGATGGCCCCTAGCCAGATATTAGGAAAAAATTGCATTACGCTCTTTTCTTTGTAAACAGTAATAGGCATTGTGATACTTGAGAGATACGAATAAATTATTTATGCTTAGGAGTATATGTAGCTAAAGTAATATACATTGTTTTATGCTCTAATGATGATGCACCTCTTCTTGCATTTGTTAGAATCCCTTTGACCCTTTGGCATTCAGACAACAATCTAATTTTAATCAAATTTCTCTTTTCACAGTATTAGAATAAGAATTGCAAATACAAATAAATATATGCACATATATTTACTGCGGAGGTTCTGATGCTACCTTTGGTAAATAATACATCTGACATAAAACAAAACTGTCACTTTCAGTCTAAAAATGTAGCTTTGAAGAGCTGTTTAAAGATCAATTGTGATTATTAAAACAAGAAGAGTAATTCCATTTCCTTGCGCGCACTTTGGAAACCTTATGAATCGTTAATAACGTGTCTGCACGCCTATCAGAATATAAAATGTGTTTTAAAATTCGAGCTGAGCGAGTGAGAATCTGAGTGAATGAAGACCTAGATCACGTAAGGTTGCTACTTCAGTCGACGACGCAGAAATTCTTTCATCGATACCCCAGGGATTGAATGAGGATTCACTTACCAGTGACAAACAACTAGATGTCCAACGATTCACATTCACCTTTCAAAGGAATCCGTTTTTGCTGAATGTGACAAGTGATTGTAGACAATGATCTTATAGGTGACACTTATAATATATTTATGCGTAGCTCGGTGCAGTTCAAATTTTTCTTCACTGCATAGCTCCTGTCGCTTGTCTCTAGTGGAAGGTAAAAAAGACTGCTGCTACAAATGAATGGGAAAAACACAACCCGCTGAAGAGTACATCAATATGCAATTTTTTATAGTAACTTTCCAATTCGCTGCATTCGCTAAACCAACAATTTTTGCTTTTGACTTTAGCGTAGATAGTCAAGTTACACGAAAATAATCTGTAATTCAGGGATTAAATTAAAATAATTATATAAGGCGGAGGGGTCGGCGGTAGGGATCGTTAAAGAGCACAAAAGGGTAGGTCCCTAGTCTGACTAATTTCTTATGCTCTGGAAATGATCTTATGCTAGAAGTGGCGGTAAGCATTGAACTCGACTCGACTGTGTGTCTTTTGTACTTAGGTATAGCCGAGGAGAACCTATGACTTTTACTGATGGGGGTGTATGGCACGACCACCCTGCCACCAACTGATAAACATAATTATCTACACATTCTTAAACTATTTAGCTGTGATGATATTTATTACTATATTTTTGTTGTGCACGATTCATAGATAAACATACTATATGTATGTATTTAGATATCTGTATCCCCAACAATTTGTTCTATAATTATTTGTTACAAACTATAAATATTCAACATACAAAAAATTTGTTCCGCTTTTGCTATTACTTCGTATTGTTAGCTTGACTTGGCAATAACAATTGGAATATACTTTCTCGTTCTTTTCTGAATTCAGTAATCTGGCACTGTGTGGATTGTGATTTTTTTTGGCTGGATGTCTTCGTTCGTACAGCAGCTGAGTGGTAATATTATCTGTCTTGTTCCTTTAGCCTTGTCCGCTCTGCTTCATTGCTCGGTATAGTGAAAGCTAAGTATTTAACTTTAACTTGGTCCGACTTGGTTTAACTTGGTCCGACTTGGTCCGACATTGAGCACGAATGCACCAGTAAAAGCATCTTGCCCTGTCTATTAGTTGTCGTATCGCTGCTTCGTCCGTAGTCGGACGGCTTGTCATGTGATATCTGCTTTTTATGGTTTATGGATTCAATTGGATTGGAGCCATGTATTGGATTTCATGAGTTTTTGACTTTTAGAGCCCTACAGATTTTTATGCTTCACTTCTTCCAATGTTGTCCTTTTACCAGCTCGAATTGGGTTGATTCGCCATATAGTAAATAGTACCCATATCATAGTGCATTACGCATCCATACGCTTCCTTATGTGATATTAAATTTTCGTCAATTTTTCCCCTTCGAGCTCTCCACCCTTAAAATTTGAATGGAATGAATGAAAGTGAATAGTGGATATTGCAATCCCCTAAATATACTCGAAGGGCACACATATGCATGGGTAGCATTCCCTACTAACGCATGCTAGTATAGCCAAGTGCAAGTCGTAAGCCCATATTCTTTATTTATTAAGTGAAAGCATTATTATTTCCCGAATTGTTCGAGCTCCATCCAATTGCTTTCACACAATGAGACTCCGCTGCATAATAGTACTCAAATAGATAGGAGAGTACAATACTCTGGGGTCTGTCCCTGCATGCCATGACCAAGACTACGACTGCACTCAGCAAGAGTACTGGAGCAACGCAAGAATAGAAAATGGCACTCTAGAACTTTCGCCAGCAGAAAGTGGGTCATTTACTTACTTGTAAAGTTGTATTGTACGTAGAGATAAGTACATGCATAATATTAGGACGCAGAAGAAAGCCTACTCTGCATAATGCATACACACACATAAAATGTATAGCCCTACGATGTGAAGAAGTTTGCGAAAAACGTAGGACACGTACACACATTACACTGCACAAAATACAGGTGAACGTGAGGGAAAATAAATATTGAATTTTTATTAGGTTGTATTTATAAATAATTAAGCATTACAAATTGATACAAGAGATCCAAGGAGATATGTACAGAACCCTTACATAGCATGTTCGTATTATAATGTTTGGTTGTGCAGTAAGTACTTATATTCCAACCTGCTATACAAACAATGTAGCTTCCCTGCTAATAAGATATTCGTTAAATAACTCAAATCCTCCTTTGATGCACACACAGAGGTGTCTATAACTGGTAAAGGTACACTTTCCATTATTTTATATGTATACTCTTGCAGTCTCACAGACAGCCTAAGTATGATGTGCGCTTTCGATTTGCAGCTGCATTTCTCCGTGAACCATGTATAACCTTGCTCGGCCTATTTTGGAACAACGAGTGAAAAGACCGCAGTAAGCCATATCTTCGTTTAGTTCATCCACACAAGTGCATCCAAATTTCCCTGGAACACTTCATGCAGAAATTCACAGCTATACTACATATACCTAAATATATATTTTGATGTCAGCAAGCATTATAAGGTTTCTCGCTTCAGTCAGCCTTTTGTGATTAATTTAATTAATTTTAATGGGAACGAATGAAAAGTATGTGCATTGCATGCAACATATCCTTTGAAACAGTTTAGTCATGGATATTACACGAAAGTGCAAAGTCGAAATCAGCTAAAGGGAAATTCAAGCTAAATTAACTGAACTGAACGTAAATTATCTTCCATCGAAAATCTGTTAACGGTCGTTGCACCGCGCCGTGCAAATTTCTTGGCTTACGAAAAATGTAATTTACGGGGGAATTTGTTATCTGCTCAATTTCTGCAATCACACATACACAAGATCATACGAAAAAGCTGATAAAAATGCAATTTTTTTAAGCCGGTGACATAATTAAGATTATTCCACAAACGTACGTACGGCTATTACACAGGACAAACAATGCTCGCATAAACTACACAACAATTTTTAAACACAATAATAATTTGATGATTTTGCCATTTGTATTTGATTTAGCAATGGAGGATGGAGGGAGTAGAGTGGAAGGGCAAACATTTCTAAATCGTACATCTCAGTCTAGTTGTTTCGGCTACTATTTATAGCCACATTCCTAGCAATGCATTTCAGAACCCATTAATTGATCACATTAGTCACTGAGTTGCATTTTGAAAAAGCAAATACATGTTGCTGATTGGCTGCTGTGATTTTGCCAGCCAAACTAGCCTTTTATTGCAGAGCCTTGCATATTTGTATTTATGAAAAATCTGGAAAATACTGGTAAACATATGAACTGGTGGCAATTAAAGAAAAATATCTTATCATTTTATTTTTAGCCAGTTCAGTTGGTTTCATTAAAATTTAAAATAGCAACGCAGAAATTAGTGTTGAATGATACTTTCAATCTAGCCACTAGTAAAATACGGAATGCGGAAAATTAAGAATTATGAGAGGGTATTGGGCACTCGTAGCAGAAATCATACAATCTAGTATTAATACATACGTAGCATAGTAATAACACCACAAATTCCAATATGCTAAAAAAGTATGTAAAATGTGTCCGCATCAAAAGTAGTACAAACATAAGTTTCTATTAGTTGATTCTAATCATTAATGGAATCCCTTGAATAAAAAATACACGGGGAGACATTCCATACAATAACAATGTCTGGCATCTGTGCAAAGATTAAAGTTGAAGCCCAAGGAAAATGAAAACCTCAAGACTTTCGCTCTTTACTCAGATTTTATCTAGAATCCCTACTAATATATATATGATTCTCATTCGTATGTCGAGCATGAGCCCAAGCGAATATATATATACATTCTTATTATTCTACTCTGACTCCTGACACTTTCCTTTTGTCCCCTTTATACGTTACACGTAAGACTTTTTGCAGTTTCTCTATTTCTGTCCCATCGGTCTTTCAAGAGCAGAGAGAAACAGTAGTGTTCTGATTTCATGATTACTACAGTGCAGAATCTGCAGAAGCATAGCCCTACATAACGATCAAGATAAGAAAGGAGAAACAAAGCAAAGACAAGCATTAAATAACCTACTGAGAAAGTACCGAGCTACAAAATCAAGGAAGACAAACTCGTTTTTGCATACAGCGAGGAAAGTATATCTTAGTGCTGCATGCAGTACATGAGAGGAAGTCGAAGTACGAGTCAGCCACTTATCAGTACAATGTATCAATGCATGTTGTCTTACATGGTAATATGTATGGGGAACTGAATTGAGAACTGCCATTCGCGAATTCGATTAAACTCCGACTGCAAATTTGCATGAATTCATCTTGGGAATGAGATTTTGCAAAAACTAGCTTCGCTCTTCAAGCGTTGCTTCCTCTAACGTGCTTGTGTGATGTCGTCTGATGGTTTTTTTATACTGTCGCATACAAGCACTGTCGTGGCTTGGTGAATGGATCCCTTGAATTTGAAACACCAATAGTATATCAGAGAGCTGTCTATATTGTACTGCTTTCAAGGCTGTTGGGTTCTTCTCTGCGGACATTGTACAGTACACAAACACATACTGCACTTGCCCACACCTTTCATTTCACTTTATGGCGGTGGCGGAGTTTTTCATACACAAGTCGAGAGAAAAGTCACACACTCGGTACATGTGATGACTTTTTCTGCTCGTATGATGCATAACATAATATTATGAACATATAGTATACGTAATAATATCATGAAAGCACGCTAGGGCAGAGATAACCGCATGCATGCTGAGAGGCAGCGGTGGAAGTAGTGGCTGGCTAGGTACTACAATCCTACGAGAGTGAGTACCTCCGCACCATCAAATATGTAAGATACATAGCGACGTAGCCATCCTCCTCTTCCTACGTACACAGACAGCCGGTATACAGCGACTACTACTACAACCACACCACAAATACGTAGTGCTATTTACTTGTGATGTAAAAGCAATGATTTCACATCACCTCGGGGAGTGCCATCATCTAAGATGAATGTACACATAAAACGAAGTCACAAGAATGGCGAACTAACACAGTGACTCAGCGGAATGCAAGAGTGTCAACGCTACACACGAAAACAGCTTTCGCTCCCCCAGAAAGCAAACAACTCAATACCAGCACAGAATATTAGTCATTCATTTTACAGTAATGCTAAGGCCTGGCTCCAGATATTTCAGATTCAGAGCAGACACCACATGCCTCCGCTCAATTTCCTATATATCTAAAGCCCAATAGGAAGTTGTCGAAAGATGTTTGTGCTCGTCAATATCTCTCTGCAACATTCACTTCAGAGAACGAGCAAACTTTTACTGTGTGACGAACTGAAAAGTGTGCTGTCGCCCATTCAGTCAAATTGAAAATTGACAACAGATACGGCCAACAGTGCAATTCTCCATTCCAAATCATTACGAGACTACATCAAAACCGTCAACCAATTGTTACCATTTCGTTTTGATTGACAACACTGCAGTAGCTGCCGAGCGTATCATTACCGTGATATGCAAATAGTAACAGGGGAGTCCACATTTGAATATTTTAACATAAAACCAAAATTAATAACTTGATGTGAAAATGCCTTAAAAGTCGTAACAGCAAGGGCAAAATACGAATGCTTGTGAGATAACGCGAAAGGTTGTGACCACTTAGACGTCGGTAACTGTAATTACATTTTTCGAATAACATCCGTAGATCATGATTTTAAAATGGTGATTGATGCAACAGTGGTGCCGAAATAAATTAGCCCAATGGATAATTTACGTGATTCACGTGTATGATGCTTTCTACTATGACAAAGTAAGTAAGTATCTGACAAAATTGGATCACTTAAATCTAAACCAATTTTATATATTGATTAAATGGCACAGTGAATATTATGATTATATTAAAATTTAATTTTGTAGGTATAATTTTCTCGTTACGAGCCCCCTCAAAGGATTTGAAAGTATATTAACTACTTTTCTGTTTACAGCAACAGTGATAAAACACGGTGAAAGCACTATTTCGTTGTTTTCAGGTAGTGTACTAGGGGTGTTCTATAAGTGATGTCATTTTTGGTTAAGATGAGATTTTACAACGCAGTGAAAGATTGCATCTGAAAGAGCATCTTTTTTAGGGAAATACTCCAAAATTCAGGTGAAAATGTGGAACGGCTGAGTCACACGAAACTCCTCAACTTCAAAAGTGGAGGAAGTTGCTGAAACACTAACAATGAACAACGACATGTCATCAGACTTTAAAGGCCCCCCCCCCTCCAAGGAAATTCGTTCAAATTTGGTTGACGTCGAGTGCACTGCTGAAAAGATAAATTGGACTTCTTGGAGGGAGAAAATCATTTTTTTTTGCAATTGGACGAGTGTTGGGGACACTGGTATGATCCAGAATCCAAAATGGAATCAATGCAATGAAAGAATAAGGCATTCAAGCAACACCGAAGCAAAAGAAGCCGTGATGAAATACTTCAACTCTCAAAACAAAATCTTCACTATGCTCCGCTTAAATCGAAGCGGACAGCGTGTATACATCTTGAAGCAGATTATACATATTTCACGCCCACTCCGCGCGCCCCATAAGAGTTTTGATTATAACGTTGTCTGTTGCTCAGGGAGTGTAGGCGCTCGTAATCACATTTATTGTCTATGGGTTAGCGGGCGCCCTAGGGATCAGCTAGATTACATTGAAAAACAATGAAAAAAAATCAGAAGTTTTCGTGGCATTCGAAATAATTAAACTGTGACATGACTTTTAGAACGTCCCTGTATGACACTTTGTATGACACTCTGGGAAATCCAACATACCAGTTTACTGCAAAGCTAATCAATCCTCCATTCGTTCTATTAGAAGTGTAGCCCAAAAGTGAACCACTGATACATTAGATAGAAAACTCCTATAATATGTATGCAGGCATACACTGGGGAGCGTAACAGCCAAAAGTCAACTTATACACATAGGACGTGACGTACCACGTCAATTAAAAGTTTTCTCTCGTCATACTTAAGTAAGTTTGATGAAACCAGCAGCATTTACACAAGCAGGTGTATGATATACACTTAATGTTTACTGCAGTGTCGACAGAACCCTGACAGTCATGGTTAACAAGGCTTCGACTCGTTGTGGGTGTGCGACATTACCCAAAGTCCAATCTACATATAGCGGTTTCCACAAAGATAGGACCATTCATCGAACATGGATTAAGGGTAAAATGACCGAATTATGAGAAATGGCGTATCTTGCAAAATTTAGCTTTTAATATTAGCATGATTCTTCGTATGTAAAGGAAGTACACAAATTTTCCCCACTAGTTTGTCTCCTACCCTTCTCATTCCACATTCACTCACTTCACGTAGGCACTGTGTTAATTGCAAGTAGGTAGCATTCATTAGAGAAGTTTTGCTAGCTAAAATTGTAAAAGCTTTTGCCTTAGTTATGCTGTTTAGTCTCTTGTGAGCCTTTCTACTCGTACTGACATAACTGAATCTTCTCCGAGTAGAAGTAAGTAGGTGACCTAACAATCTTTCACAGTTTTTGCAACTGCATCCATTTACTGTATAAAAACTAGCACGCGAAACTTTTGACTTGTTTTTCTTGTGTAGCCTCCCTATTACAGTTTTTTGTAAAATGACCTCTGAGCATGCTCTATTAAACTAACAACTTTCACTGAATAAACCACAAAAACTTTTGAAAACATATCTTTATTAGACTCGCCTGCATTTAAAAAAATAACTGCACAATTCTACGTAATGAGGCTACATGGTTGCACATAAAGAAATGCTAACAAAACTTGACCTGTGTTAATAGCAGAAATCGCACATTCTGGTGGACGTTAGTTCATTTACCGCGGACGATAACTACACCAACGTATAAGCACACTTAAAATCTAATGAGTTTGTTTTTGCTAGAAGTAGCAGTTGAAGTATTCAAGCACCTCTGCCAGCCAATGTCACTTAATCTCAATAAATAATGAATGAATGGCACCAACACGGAAAAACTGGAACTACATACATTGGAAAGAGAGAGTAAATGTGAAGAAACTTCATCAACTATAATAAAGCGGCTCGGTCCTTCCAGCTCGCAATCACAATTCTCTAGGGAGATTTTCTTTTGGGCGTTACTACACAGTGCACAAAGTAAAAGTTGTACAGTCAAGTACTTAGCTACTACGGTAGTACTATCTCTTGTGTGTATGTGTGCGGGTTGCAGGTATGCTATGTGATGCGATTTCATAGTCCACGCTTCGGTAAAGACGACGACGGCTCTCCTTATTAGTTCGTATACATTTCGTGAATGCATGTTCGTTGGAGCGCTTTGCACACATGTACATGTCGCAGTGGTAGTTGTACGTATGTGGTAGGCTGCTAAAAAAGTACGCACTACTTCTACACCTAGTAGTATTTATATACCTAGTTCATAAACGTGTGTGGCGGAAAGGAGGAGAGAGAGAGCTGTGCCAACGAAACTTAAAGTTTGCATGCAAAGGATAAATTATTTTGTCTGAGACAGTATCTTGTGAACAAGATGATGATGATGGAACGGTTTCCTTTTCCTCCCTGGTTAAGTTCTCCAGAACCGAGTGAGTAGTCTGAATCGCTTCAATACCACCACCAGCTTGAATTCACTTTATTTTTTGAACTCTTTCACCATTTCTTCTGCTCATTGTGTATTAGTCTCTGCTCCCGTGAATACACTCTGGTGAAAGGTTTAAATTAGTCACTGTCACTATTTCGAATCAGTTCAACTCAACTTTCTTATGCTACTTTCCAGAAAATGCTACATTTACATTCAGCTGACAAAGAGTGACATTATTAACGTTACGCTTGTTTTCTTCGAGCTGGAATTTATACTATTTGAATTTGATTCAATGTGAAATGTTTCCTTAGAAAATCATCTAATGAAAAGAACAGTGGAGGGAGAAAGTCAAGGATTGGTGGATGTTATGATATTATGCAACACTGACTCGTACCTATGCACTATACTATTGAAATCTTTGAACTACTCTCTGGCTGTCTCTCTCTCTTCTTGCTAACTGACAGACTGCGAAACGTAAACACGTGCTCCACTGATACACTAATGCAAGAATTGGCAGGAGTGAAAGTAAGTGAAAGTTAACTTTTAACAACGACGCAGGGATTTGTGTAGCAGCAGAAGTGAAAGTAAACTTGAAAGGAAAAAAATAAATCGCGACATTCTCCCTAAACTTGACTTTTTAGTTTCGTTTTCCTTGTAGCCATGATGTTAACTTACGCAGTACAGATTTTACTTGTGGTTCCTATTTGCCAACCTGTAATAATACAGATATGTATAAGTAGATAGACAGGTAGCTATAGACAGTGACACCAATCCGGTGACGGGTGACCTATAACATGAACCGCGTATTGCTGTTTCGACGAAATTTAGTCTTTAAGTGGATCATATTTGAAAAGAAACCCATTCCAGTTACAAATACTAAAAGGCATCACTAGTAGGTACTATATTGTAACTTTTCATTCAGATGCCTATACAGAAAAGTACTTACTCTACGTGTGTACATTCAAAGAGTTCCGTTCCAAAAGGAATATTTGTAGAATCACTTTACTCACTTTTCATTTGACATTTATTTGGCAACAGATTCCTCCGAATATGGAAGATCACGTCCACGTTCACGGTTGACAATGTACGTGTGCAAGTTCAGATCTTTAAAGATACCTAGTTACTTTAGTGCGTACAGAAGAGTAGATAAAGTGAAAGCAAGAGTGAAAGTCAAAGCTTTCCGATTTTCGACGAGGTTTTATCTGAAGGCAGTAATAAGAGACCTTTGGTGGATTGTTGGTTAACTTATTTTAGTTGAGTAAACTGAGAAAGTAAACTCGTGCTTTCCTTGAAACTTTGGAAAAGTCGGTCGTTCACAGACATTTCAGGATATGTGTGTTTGGATCTTGTGTCTGCATTGGCCTGGCCTTAAATCTATTACACGAGTACATGGAGTAGCAAGTTTACTCATGCATTTCAGATGAAAATGAATTTGTTCACGCATGCCACACCTATCCGGAATTGTGTGTAGGTACATATAAGATATTTAGTACACATATCCACGGACATCCTAATATTCAACACATGTAAGTATGTCCATGCGAAATCCCAGGTTTGCATAGAGTACATAATAATAATAGCACAGTTCCTTCTACTACTATGTAGTATTACTGTACTCTGTGAAATTCTGACTAACCACTGTACGTAAAGCATAGATTTGCCTATAGATATAGGGAGGTAACTCAAAGCTCTCAGAAAATAGGTTTTCTATCAGGGCCTTTGTTAAAACGAAACTCGATCACGCACCCCCCACCAAAAACGAAATTGAAGACTAACTTATGATGTTTTACTTAAGAGTTTCGTTCTCTGCTTCCATTCACCCCACTAGAAAAAGAATAATCTAGTAGTAGCGGGCTGAAAGTGCCGACCGAAGTGAATTGTGCTTCCATGTGATACTCTCTCTCTCTCTCTCTCTCTCTGACGATAAAGAGGAAGTCACTCGGTCTCTTCAGAAGAAATGTTCCACTCAAATAGACTTCTACTTATCTCAATGCACAATCTTGCGAGAGTTCTTCTGTTCTATAAGTGGTATTGCAGATTCCACTCAGCGCTTTACTTTTTAATTTCAGCCATCGACTGACCATTGACTGCTTTTCATGTCCTTGTTTTCTTTGCCAAGCTGCTAGGTAAGAAAAGCGCACTGTAGCAGTATGAAGGACACATTTCAAGTTCATATATATTAGTAAGGCAATATATTGTACAGCACACGCAGCATTACAAATTAGGAAAGCACTTTGGTTTCCACTTTTATCTATTAGTGCAAGGCTCACTACGTAGAGCACGATCATGTGGATGGACATGAAATGTTGGTAGGCAAATTGTATTCACAAAAAATGTAGAAAAGGTGAACAGAAAATAACCTTCACAAGTGTAAACTTTCTGAAACACGACCCTCGTATTTCCTCTATACGTTATATGGTTCCGTCAAAAGGTATTCGCCGGGGATGTGAGTACCGATGAAAAATGAAGTATGAAACAATTGACAGATCTGTCTTAAAGTGATTTATTCCCTTTCAAATATCTAGTTTTATGTCTGAGTGAGTAAAAAACAATTTCGACTTGGTTGTCAGCCTTTAAGAGCAAATTCCCCTGAATTGTTCCATCTCTTTCCATGGGGCATGCACTTTAGTTCCGAAGGTGATATTGTGCCGCGAACGAACATGCTTACATCCTTTATAAAGCAAGATTAATACCTGTCAGATCTACAAAAAAATTATGGTGGATCATGTTCCTACCAGTTCTGCAGCTTAACGAACTCAAAACTCAAGAAATAATCCTTTGGCTACCTACAAATAGAGTTTTGGCACAAATATATATTTCTGTAACTTACGTACTCTGCTCAGGAAGTTCTAGTTGTTCAAAAACAGATGAAAGTAAAATATTTTGTTTTGCGGAGGAAACCCTATGTCTAACTCTCTACATGTGTCTGTAGTATTTAAGTAGTACGTCAGCTGGACTGAACGCAGTTTATTTTTCTGCACTGCAGTACATCACACAATTTACACACACGCTAACAAATACCGTGAAATTATACTCTCAATCGGATCATGCAAAAGTAGAATTTCTAGGTCTCATCGTTTACATTGCCTCTTTTTAAGACTAAGTGGAACACAGAGAGTAAATATATATACACATACTTGCCACAAGGTTTTTAGTGGCGAGCAATACGTGATGGTAAATGAAGGCCCGCCCGAAACAGAAATTTGTAGTCACAAATGTCAAATATCAATGGTCTCGGTTTTACCCTTATTCCATATTTACGTGCATGCTTTCACAAAAGAGTAACTAAACTGCGTCAGTCTGTACATACCTAAATATAGTCATACTAATAATAGAGAGAGTGAGAGAAAGAGTTATGGAGTTTTGGCCTCCGGTAAAATTTAATCATCACTTTTCTGCGAACCGGGAGTAATGTGTTTGTAATATAAAATTTAGTCCACTTGTTTCTCTTCTGTGATGTCTCTGCCCCGTTTACCATTTGATTTGACTTAGCATGCATACATTCTCCAAGTAAAAGAGCAACTAAAGTAATAAATAGCGCAAACATAATAAAGTTACAGAGGATAACATTTTGGCTAATATTTTATTCGGATCCTTTCAACTGCACAGCTACAAAGGAACTTTCTCCAAAAAATATTTCACGAGATAAGGGAGAGAAAAGTGCTTACATATTGCGCTCTAGGTATGTAATACAATCCTACTTCAGAGATGCCACACACACATATAACGGTTTTCTGCAAACTATTGTATGCAGCTCAAATTAAGTGGTATGTACTGCCACACTACAGAGAAGCAAGTACATACTTATATACTACTACTATACACACTTGGTCTCTGGTCTTTGCTCCGCTTACGCTTACTTGAATGTACACTGTACACTCGTTGTTACCAAGTGGAAGCTCTGATTGCATACGTGCGTCTCCCCAGGCAGAAATATTTTATTTTCTCAAAATTCCCGTGTCTCAACTACCATATAATATGCCAACACCCAACTACTACTGAGAATAACTGTTCTTTCTAAAACATACAAACTTGAAATGGGCTGGCTGACTGCTTCTGTGATATGAATTATCGCACTGAAACTCTTTTAGATCGGACGCAACAACGAAAAGCTGAAGGTAGAACTAAAAAGATCCTTTGCACAAATAAATACACAGTATAGCTGTACATGTGCAGCTATGTTACACAGTGTATAATATTACGATATAAGTACCTACTATAGACAGTCTAGTAGAATACCCGCGAAAGTTTCCTCTTTCTGAAGAGACTGAATCGGGGGGAGAAACTTTACGCAGTTTCAATTGAACTTACATGTACATATCACAACTCTGCACCGAGCTTACACTCCACATACTGATAGCAACAGACACAAATGATATAAAGACACTGGCAGTAGGCATCACCATTGTGCTGTCCTATAGCGATACTCGTCGTCATACATAATAACGGATTTCCCGAGACAACGGAATTAACTTTATCTACCCCTTTTTGCTCAATTACTTTCCAGACTTATTCCGCTGCCGCGGAGATGCCAAAATAAATTAGAACTCGTGAGTGTGCTCTCAACTACATGTCAAAGTAAAAAACAAGAATTGGATGAAGGCAACTTTTCATCGTTCAGCCATGCAGACACGAGAGAACAGAAAGAGCGAGACAAAAATGTCAAAGCCACAGTCAACTTCTCTAATTTCTAATGTCAGTAGACTCAATTCTGATTCCACAATAACTGTTACTCGTTGGTTTTCGAGTTCAAGGCCACAATTTCACGTTCAGACAAAGCACCACGACTAGAGACCGCTCAATGGACCGTACAAATGGGAACAACACTCAGCTCTTACCATCAAGTACCACATAACGTATGTACTTAGACATTGTAATCTCTTTTCATTTCTTTTATCGAGGTGTTCACGATTTGATTAGAGGATTCTTGCAGAACATTTACAGAGACTTGAGACTTTCTCCCAACTATCGTTTCATCATCTGTCTACTACTTTTAAAATATGTGCCCATTCCTTACGGACTGTGGCTTCCAGTGCTCATAATATCACGCTGCTGCAAATATATTTGCCGATAAAGTCTAATGCTCTACATAGTTTGAAGGAGACAGTTGATCATAGTTTGTATACACATAAGTATACTTATATGTCATGTAAATTTCCATACTATAAACCACGACTACTATACTTATAGTTCACTGTGTAATCCTTAGTTTCTGACACTGTGACATTTTATTCAATAATGGAAGTCTGCACAGTTCCATTGCCTCTACGTTGTCGTGAGTCGTGAGTGCTCAATTTAAAAAAAGTTAGCACGAGACTATCAACATGAATGCTTGAGCTGTAGTAGTAGTAATGTTTGTGTATCAGAATCTTCGATCAAATTAGAAAAGACCGCAGGAAGTGACGTACCTACATATTTTCTTCTAGTAGACATCCAGGATCATTTGGACTGAAGTTGGTCGCATGACTTTTCCTTGTCTGCTCCCAACAAAACCATATTGCACAAGACTGAACACCATAAAACTACTCCTACCATGCATTAGATATTAGAGAGAGAAGCAACGGAGTTGTGTGGCTTTTCAGCTCTGCTACCACCAGTGGAACCGGCTACATATAAAGCTCAATGCTGTTAAGAGTGCCTTAGTAGTGGCAATGGGCCAGAATTTCTATATACCCAGACTAGAGAAAAACCAAACTGGCATCAGATCATCCAGATTCAACTCGAATTGTAAGAATTTCACAAACCAGAAAAATAGTTTTGGGAAATCTTGCTAGAGAAAGAGATAAGTGTAAGGCTTTTACGAATAACTACGTACAGTCCCTGGACTGGTCTGGGTTAGTATGTAATGTACGGTACGTAAGTCGTGCTAGTATTTTTTGACTCTCTCTCTCTCTCCCATCCTTTCTCTGTCTCTCTCTTCTCATTTTGAGAGGAGAAACCATTGTGACTCACGACTCGTTAAATTTTTATGCTGTAACTGCAAGCATCTCCTACGCATTTGTTCTCAAGCCATAATTCCTCCCGGCTTCTACACGGTGTGCCTTTTTTACTTCCTCTGTGAGGCGCAAGTGCCACAAGATTAACTAGAGCTCGCTCAGTCAACCGAGACGTTTCTACATGTACCATGTAGAGTACTACTAACGTAGAAACAGATAAATACATTAACCAAATACACTTTCAAATAGGTTTTTTTCTTTTCCACGCAGGAAACGAAGTGGTATTATGTAAATACATAGCAACCAGAGAGAAGGCTCTTCCCTCACTAAAGAGAAAGTAAGAGTGGGAGGACTATGCGCATATACCTATTGTATGTGTCTGTGCACATCAATGCACTGAAAATAAAGTATATATTTATAGTACATTTGTAGATACAATCGTTTATCCAAATACAGTGGTAGTGCCAGAGTAGACAAGGTAATGGAATGGCTGGGTGATTCCTTGTACTCTTGGCTCGATAGAATGCTGAATGAGATGTACAAATTGAGCAACATATGTAATTGCGAAGTAATGGCACGGAATGCGAATGCTGAGCACGATGTACTGCGCTCGGTTGGATGGATGTTCTTGCAGTGGTGGTCGTGGTGTTTGAGAGAAGAAATTGAAAAGCAAGAAAAGGAAAGTGAAAAGACAGACTACTTACCGACGACAGTCAAATATGTGAAGGCAGAGATAGGTGGAGTTGTCGAGATCTGAAAATTAAAATAATGAAAATTAAATTAATTAATTTTTTAAACATTTGCCAAACTACGAATTATTATTAAAATCACTTTCACTTGTTTATAATTATAATACGGAAATTATAATCATATCATTATGGTGTGTTTTATTCAATAATATTTATTATAAAGGGTAGGCTCGCCTGGCACTCATAGATTCCGCCATCGGAAGGACGGGTTGCACTGATTCTCAATCCCCACGTGTTTTCCGGTGCCTGGAATGCCCGAAACCGAGTGTCTGCTGTGTAAGCATCTGCTCCGGCTGATAACAAATGTGTGTCTCGATGCCTTAGCCATAACACCTGCAACGAACCACACAATTTCATTTTAACTTTACAACGTTACCTTATGTACACATTATTCAACGTGTATAATATGAGTTCGGGCTCTAATTTCATGCTGTGCCGAAGTAGCATATAGAATTCTAGATATTGTGGCACCCTTCCCCTCTCATTTCCCACACTCATCATCAATTGTGCTCTATTTTGCATGCTACCACGTTCCTAAAAGCGTCAACTGCCAGTGCACAGGGTGGTTAAACATGAAAGACACGCTTTTGTCATTGAATATTTATTCTTTAGTTCAGTTGCCCCCTATATTTTATCTGTAAACAGGTTTTACAACATCCATTGTCTAATGAAACAAAGAGCAAAGCCATGTAGCAATTTCAGTGTTTACTGACTTTTCTAAATTTAATTTTTAACATCACCATTCTACTTTCTGATTGAACAGTTCAATCAGAAACAGTTTTCGCCATTTAAACATAGTGCACTGAGACTGAGATTATGTTACTTGCAATACTTACATAGGCTATGTGAGAGGTCTGCTAGATTGACTGAGTAAATTTACTTTAATTTGAACAAATGCAGATGAAATCAATGTTTTTTTAATTTTTCTGCAGCAGACTCGCATTTTTACAATCAGTTTACAGAAGAAAAATCCTATTCTCGTTCTACTCAGTTCCAAAAGTGCAAGTAGAAACTTTAACTTTCTCAATCATAATTTTTTGAAAGTTTATTAATTTTCAATTACTGCTTTCAAGGGGAAGACGGCAACTTTATAAAGTTTTTTTAGTCGGCGTTATTTGAATACTACCAGTGTTTGCTTAATGCGTAAGCAAGTGTGATGTCTTCATTAGAGGAGAAAAACTCTTCCGCTTTAAGCAAGAATGTTTAAAGATGCCTAAATGTATATAGATTCTCAAGTACCTACATGAACTATATGTCGTTAAGTACTAAATTTTTGCGTGGAGAAATTTCAAGTGGAAAAGCACGCGTAGAAGGAAAGCGAAAAACCTCTTCGTGTCTGCTGTGTGCATATACTATCTGAGTAGGGAATGATTTATATTTAAGTATTGCTTGCAGGTGACGAAAATGCTGTAACATAACAAATAATGGCCATGCTCTGCAAGCTAGTTATTAACCCAATTTGCATGTTTAATATATAAAGATCTGGGGAAGCGCGCACAGCGTTGCTGTAAAATTTGAATATTATTATTTCTATCGGCTTTTCATTATTTTCCCTTCTACACTCTGTTTCCACTAAAAGACTTGTAGAGCAAAATTGAGAGAAAGTGGAATGAGAGAGAGAGCGAGAGTTTTGCTTGGTTAGTTAGCCGTCGTCGTAGCATAAGCCAATCAAGCTACGCTGACTTGCGAGCAGCGTGAAGAAAATTCAACTATACGCGGGCCTTTACCTTTTCCTAAAATAACAACTTTTCCTATATGTAGATACAAAGATATTTTCTTTTCCCATTACTTCGTCAATAGTGGAAACGCAGAAGAAGGTGGTGTACGACTGGTATGTATTTTTGTAGGCCAACTATAATTCTACTATTCACAAAAGCAAGTAGCTTACACAGTTCAATTCTTAGGCCCAGCATAGCAAACAGAGAATTTATTTGTACAAAAGACGGCTTCTACAAATATATACAAATTCACAATTCCTCTGGTGCTGGCAAGAAACGTCGCTTTCCCATTCGCCCCCCTTTCTTGCTACAGAAGATAACTGTAGTCCTTTATTTGCAATGGAAAGTAGGTAAATCGGCAAAAATACTTTTTTACATACGTATACTGCATGCTTATAAGTATGTATAAGTAATGGTGTGTGTATATAGAGAGAGATGCAGGCAGGAGTTCTACAACACTCTTTGTGAAAGGCGGCAAGATCGGGATTTTCAGCGGAACCACCAAGAAGAGAAATCTATTTGGATGAAAGGGAGAAAAAGCTACTGCGACCAAATAGATTTCATATGATATGAAGGAATTGGCGAAGAAATAGAAAAAGATAGAGCAGGTGAACCCGGTTGGGCACACATGTGACAAATAGCATGTGGGAAATATCTTATTCCGTATAGTTGTCCCGAAATAAAGTACCTAATTCAATTTTCACTCGCTCTCCTCAATTCCCTTCCATTATGCATTATACCTCTCACTTCTGCCCATTATATCCGCTTTACATTTCCGAATAAAATACAGAGGATTTAATACATGGCTTACTGTGTAGTACAGTGTACACGCTACTACTTTCCCCTACCCTGTCTGCAGAGACTTCACGTCCAATATGTAGACTAGTAGGTAAGTAATACGTCCCTACAGTGCCCCTATACTTACACCAATAGGCAATACTATCTGTGTGAGAATCCATCATTCATCCATCCACACGAGCTACCACCTAAAACCTATAACAGATAGGACGAAGAAAAGTATTCTGCGATGTTGGTAATTTTCTTCGGGAATTTATTTCAGCCATGTGTATTCGTACTTTCAGCGACTGCAGTTCGGCATATAAACACAGCGCAAGATATTTCAATATATACTTTTCCATGTAATACTTTTGTATACCTTGAATTCATCCCTGGTTACTTCTATTCATTCCGATTCCAGTGCTAGTTTTTCGTAGCTCCACTCTTCCTCAACTCTCTGTCGGTAATTTGCTGTCTACGTAGAAAACATTTCGTTTTATTTGCACTGTGCATCCATAGCAAATTATTTGCACATGGGAATTTCTATCCGCTGCAATTGTTATATCAGCAAGATCTGAATGAGTCAACATGCTGGCGATACGCAGTGTGTCTTCTAAGTTGTTTTATTGAGAGCGAGCAAACTGTTTTCTTAATTCTTTCCTGCAAGAAGTATTATTTTCCTTGATTGCTCTTGTTTTCAGCTGACGCATGGAAAATTAGATATTCATTGTAGAATATGGAAACTAAATCTTACCCATGTTTCTGCTAAGCGAAATATAGTCTTATCAGAATTTCATTATTCAAATATGCATGTAGTAATAATAATTTTTCAACTTTAAATGAGAATTCTTGAAATAATAAATTTGGGAAATTATCTACGTAAGATAGTAAATCTTTAAAATGTAGTCATTAGATTGGTTTATTACAATGGGACATTTTCAGCTCTTTTATTCACAAAGTTTCAATGCTAAAGTACAACAAGAGTGTTCATGTCCTGTCTCAAAGACAACTATGGCTCATATTTCCACAGTAAATGATGTGAAATACTAGATAGCCTATTCTGGAATAAATATATTCCACATAGTTTAGATTCCTGTTTAAACTAAACTCAATTGTGTTCCGCTCCTTTCTTTCGCCCTACAAACAGAAAGTTAAGTTCCTTACCCATGGAGGAATGTCCGCACCCAGAGCAAAATGAGGGTCGGTTTACTGTTCAGCCTGTCTAAGTAAGTATAAACGAAACTTTCAATTTTACACCCACCATTCTCCAACTCATGTTCATGTCTACAGTAAGCATTACAGCCATTGCTACGGAAAATACTCACGAGGAGAAAAATAAAACGCATTGTGCAATGGAGGAATGGATAGACTAAAATACGAAATGAAATAAATCCCACAAATCCCTAAAAACCATGCATATTTTACGAGTGATCATTTCAAGTCTCGCCTTCCTAAGTCCATGGTGCTCATTCCTAACAGAATTTCTCGTATGAGTCGTTCCACCAGTCGCATCTCATCGAAACGCTTCACAGTCTCATGCAATCTACTCGCTATTTTACGCAGTCAAGTCTCTAAAGTCTCCAATGTAGTATTTTCCACTGTAATGTAAGCACAATGTATGGACTCAACTGGTACTCATACAAAAGTCGTACTATATTACTATGTATGTATGTAGTAGCTATATATATTTACTTTTACATGCTACAGACATGTACCTACGTATTATATACACTGTCTAGCACAAACATGTACTTTAATTTCGACTTACAGCAGCGGTACGTTTCCTCCGCCTTATACGCCATCTCATACATACAAGTTGTGAATGCCTTCATTGCACCATGCATAATACATACAGGGTTCTTTAAAAATTGCCTAACTATCTGAGAAGAAGACTTTGTGGATATTTAAACATTGTGGACATAGTTATCACACACATTTTGCCACTTTCTCCTACATCCGAGAAAACCTTCAAGATTCATACTACAAAAAAATACAATGCGAAATAAAATACAATTTCGTGTGGTGTAAACTGAATGACACCGAAAATCAGCCCTGCATCTTTTTGAAGGACCCTGTGCAAAGAGTTCTTTCATACGGTAATGTGTTATGATAGGGAGTATGTAAGTCAGCTCTAGTACACTGCTGTACGATAGTACGTGACATACCTATTATCAGTGCATGAGTACGTTGTATGTTCAATGGTGCTCATTTCATCTATGTAATACTCCCCGCCTCATACAGTAACCTACATTCAAAGACATGCAACTATATGCTACGATATCCACTGAGATGCATATCTGCTTTCACCACGCTCAGTTTTATCCTTATCTTCAGATTCATTTTATCGTATTATTATGCATACGATTGACTATATAAGACAGCGACAAGGGAAATGTCTGACTGCTGTGACTGCTCTCTGCTGTTAATACCATTAGGTATCTACATATACCATAGTAATAGTATGAGCTCTATGCTACTAATGCATGTGAATACATTCAAACATCTTTACCAAACCAACTTTCTCCTATGGATTATATTGCTGAACAGTCACACAGTGTCGCACAAAGTGCAGTTAGTGTCCATGTCCACGTTGAAGTTGACATACACTGACAACTTATCACACTGCCCCATCATCCATACACACGTACCAAGTGTACAACAGTAATATAGCTGGTACACGTGCTATATAGAAAACCGGAAAGCTAAAAGATTTGTGAAACAGGAGATTTGACGTCAGATCAGTGACTGAAAGAGCGTATAACACATATAACATTCTGTGGTACGTGCTGTAGATGTATACAAGAAGGTAGAAGTCAGTGTTTTTTATTTACCACCCAGATTCTATTTTTATTACCCACATGGTAAAAATGGTTGTGGATGAACAGTATTTTTGAGGAAAGTGCTGAATCATGAGCATCAAATCAACCCTCCTGGTCGTAATTGAAACAGTAACATAATTATGGCCTTAATTTTTCATGTCACATCATTTCACCACAATAAAGTCAAATCGGGTACATTATGTTAAAAACTGTCGATTCTAATATTTTTCGAAACTTTTTAATTCATGTGATATGGACCTTTCCCACCATTTTTGTAGCTATGGAATTTACATGTAAAATCT
>JABASC010001654.1:0-21840 GCA_019776185.1 Plutomurus gul | reverse complement strand
TGAGCCAGACTTCCCCTACTTAAACCAGATACGGCCCAACAAACAATGTTTATCGGGAAGGTACGACAGCCATAGTTAATAGCTAAATCTCAAATTGGGAAGTTCAACAGCAGTTTTGCCCTCCACAAGCTGTTTATTACCACCACATTTCCTTATCTTCACTCTCATTATCATAATTCCTACCTGCTGACACATGTACTGACAAAGTATTGGATTCCTTACTGATAATTAATCTGTTACTGAAAACCTCATTTGTCGAACTACATAGCATTCATGTATTAAAAAATAATGTTTTACTGAAAGAATGCGCCTACCTAGAACTTTAATTTGTTTTAATTACGAATAATTCGTATCCATTTTTCAATTTCGACTAGTCTATCGCATATAAAAGTGTACATAATGGGCCGATACTAAATGGCTGCTCGGTCGACATCTTTGAAACTACTCCACAGAATAGCACCATGTGCATTTATGTAGTACATATATGTAGAATATTGGGAAAATCAGAGACCGTTCACAGAGATTGAAGTGGCCGGACGGAAAAGGGAAGCCGGGCATTGCCGTCTGCAGTTTAAGTGTAGTAATGCGGATGCGGGTAACACAGGGAGAACAACACGCCATTCCCATTAGCCATATCACGTCAAGTGGACAACCGTGTTTCTTGATTTTCCACTCTTCCGCCCACTTCCGCTTCCACCGCCACCATACTTATATAGTCAATTAGGCACACAGTGGATCGACACAACGCGTGTGATACACAATACTACTTTGCTACTAGGTCATTCCCTATTTTTCCTATACAAGGGCAGGCAGCAGCCCCACAATCGAAAAATTGCGGCCAAGGGGCCCATTCGGTTCTAAGATGGTTCACTGTGTGCACGAATTACGTAATGTATGAACTATCCCTTATTTGACACGAGAAAAGTCGTAAAAACTGTAAATTCTTCCGAGTGAGCAGTTGACTTTACTGCTACATATTTATTATTATAACTATATACCTAACTGCTTAAGTTTTACAAGTACTAAATGGAAACCGTGACCGTATTCATTTATCTAAATGATAGTTTACTGTCTATAAATAATGCAAGATAGCCTATTTAGCTCATTGGGCACCCTGTGGGTGGAATAAGACTAACACATGGGCTACCATTTTACACAGAGGCTAAATGCACATACTTTTAGAGTACGTACAAGCATTTTTGAGAATTCTCTCGGTACTAACAGTACAATTCTACTGCTCAAGTGTCATTTGGCTTTTCCACGTATGCACTCTGTCCACTGGTAGTAAGTAGTTGTATGGCGTCGTTGAAATAAAATCGTTCGCAACAACAACATCAACAATGGAAGAGGAGGACGCTTCAATTCCAACGGCAAAACTTCTGCTGAAATGTTTTATTATCATATTTTATTTCACGACCATTTCTCTCTCGCTCTGAACAATAACATGTGCGAGTCATCGGGAGAGAATGAAAGTTTTTTCTTTTAGTAAGTAGTAGTGAGCAATTTTACTACAGTGGTTAAAAATAGAATGTGCTCTTGTAAATATTTGTCTTGCTGCTCACGGGGTCCTGCCTGTGGTGTGGGTGTACGAAACTACTGCGGAGAAACAATGGGGAAAGGAGAAACAATGTTCAACTTATGTGTTTATACGTGGTAGTTAGTTAACTTGGCAGGAAAAGAATGAAGAATGTGTATATGTAAGTAGTATAGGTGGGAGAAACAGAGTGGCTGGCTAAAAATATCATCAGAAATCGAAAATAAAGCCATAAAAATACCTGAGAAGCGGGTAAAGCACACGTACAATCGACAGGAGGAGCAGAGGTATCAAAATAAACATCGTTAAATTATTCTTATTATGATTGTATCGAATGACTTTGAAAAGTAACTGCTGGAAAGTCTGCCTGCCCATTGCTTATCGTCCCCCGGGACGAACAATAAGAGAATGACTTTGATTAATGCACACACAATCGGCTGTAGAATCAAGCCAAATAAATGAAGCATTCGCTGAAGGAGGAATGAATGAGACAAGGAGATTTATTTATAGACAACACAGCATATAGTATTATGTACATGTATCCTGTTGCCCCGTGTATGGTAATCTAAATTCAATCTAAAATATTTGCACAAATTGTTAACTGCTGCTCGTTCGTTCACAACAACCTCATCTCAACTTGATTGTTTAGCTGTCACACGTTGCAGATTGTCAGGAGAGAGGCTGGTTACCCTTGCAAATAGCAATGCTCTACCTAGAATACGATAATGGATGAGACTGGATGCCCTTTATGCTCACCCTCTCTGTCCCTAAAACTTATCCCATAAGGTTCAAATCGACCTGCGCTCGATCTCTCTCTCTCTCTCGCTCAATGTATTTACGAAAAGTCGTAGGTGGAGTGTGTAGAGGTTGCCAACGTGTCTTTGGCTTAAATACGGACAGGTGGTGGCGGATGCCTGCAGATAATTCACACACACAAGAATTGTCAACTTCCTCCCTTCGGCATCCGACAATACTCTCCAGCCTGCATTTTATAAGCAAATGCTTACGACGACTCGAAAGTTAGATTCTGTGCGAAATAGAATTCTTTGCTTTGGTGATACACAGGAATGAGTAAGTAAGATGCCTCCAGATGGTATATTCCCATTTTTACAGTGTGCTTGATGATAGAATAGCCTCTAGTTGTGCATCGTTGCAAACGTAGTAACATTTTACTGTATTATTAGACGTGTTGGAGAGAGTGCGTGGGAAAGAGGATTTTTACTATCGTAGGTGCCTAAATATCCTTAAAGGACATTTTTCAATTCAATCCACTCACTACTACTTTTTACTTCAGTCAGAAAAATGAAAAGTGGGACTTACCACTTTTTCCCACTGGGAAAATGGGAAGAAGCAAATAATAAGCGAGAAATTGAGAAATTTCATGGGAATTGCCACTCTTTCACATTCCACTGGGATGAGAAAATTTTAAACCTTTTAAATCCAAGCTTATACTAAAAGAAATTCACTTTCGCACAATTCCTCAAGCCCCTTGTTCTATAGAAGAGATGATATAGAGTGTGAATGAGAGAACTTATTTTCAATAATGTGTGCATAAAACTGGATATGTAACGTACCTACCCTCACCTTAGAAAATATGCAAACCAAATTTATGTAACCCAAATGTATTTGATTTTTGCAGTCATACACTCACAGGACAGTGTAGCCGTATTAAATTATACATTATATTCTATAAAGGGAATATCCATTAACCTCCTCTGTAAAATCGTCAGAATTTTGGACCACTTTGTCTTGGAAAAATGGTCGTCTTCCAATAGTTCCAATGTTAGAAATATACCAGCGTCTGCAATCCTCGCCCCCTAAACTACAGACTTCATATTTGTATTTTGTTACTACATATTGTTAAGTATGCGGAGATATATATTTGTTTATTCTTTTAAATTATTAATTGTGACTAAGAAATATTCATGTGGAATATCGTCAGCAACAATCAATATAGTAAATATTTCAGGTAATTTTGAAACATCTTAAAAATGTAGCAATTTTTGAATTTCTCTAAAAAATCTACAAAACACTGCCCCCAATTTTCTATTCAATATACTAAATTTATGATTTTGGACGGTAGTATGGGAACAGCATGGTGCTGGAGTAATCCAAGCATTAGGTGATTCTGACCAGAGAATCACATCATACATATAAAGTTTACCTTGGCATTTGTAAACATAGAAATACAAAAAAATATTGCAAGTGGTTGGTCGATTACATTATGCCCTTCGGAAATAGCAGTGACTCATACAGATAATAAGCGAGTGGGAAAAAAGTAAATGACATTTGCGGTGGAAACCACGTATTACTAAATAAGATAAGATATTTAGAGAGAGGAAGATCCTCTTCAATTAAATGTGCTGCTGGCGGACTTTCAGTAGGACTCCATGTTGCATTCTGTGAAGGTGCCGTCGGCTTAATTATTGTTAGCTCTCATCTAATGAAAGAAAGGACAACACAATCAAGACAAGACACGAAGTCAAAGGAGAAAGTCGGTCGGCTCTCTCTCTCTCTCTCTCTCACACACACACACACACACACCGAGAGAGAATGTAAGAAAAAGAAAGCAAGTGAGAGCGAGAGAGGATTGAAGAGTGAGGAAATTCGATTTCAATTAAACGAGTGTTTTGTTGAAGACATCTTTACTTTACTCTATACACATTCACTGTTGTATTCTGTCCTTGTGTCTGTG
The DNA here is from genome assembly GCA_019776185.1 of Plutomurus gul. NCBI lineage: Eukaryota > Metazoa > Arthropoda > Collembola > Entomobryomorpha > Tomoceridae > Plutomurus > Plutomurus gul. The sequence continues at coordinate 17,611 of JABASC010001654.1, read as the reverse complement.
CGATATCCTGTCCATGTCAAAAGCAAAAGCGGTCGACAAGCTGAAAAAGAAAAAGAACTTGGTTCACGAGCAAGCTAAGGCGCTGCTGACTCCTGATGTTCACTATAGTAAATTGGTTTGAATTGACTGGAAATCTAAACTCCTCTCGACGACAACGACAAAATTGAGTAAAACTCCATATGCGCTGCAATGGCTATTACACGATGTTCTGAAGAAATACGTTCACCTATACGTACCCATGTTCCTATATACTTACACAGTACTATTTACTTTTAGTCAGGGTTTGCCGTAATATAATAATTATCTGATCTCGCGTGCTCCAATCATCTTGCACACACTTTTTATATTGTCGCGCATTGCAGTAAATATGCCGATGAAGCTGCAGAAAGCAAGTTCACTGCCGTGCAAATGTTTTATCTGTGTTTGCATTTACAAAAACCGTTTAAAATGATTTGTCGCAAGGTAATTTTCCATGGTATGACTAAACGCGGGAACGCCGTCGCGTATTATTACTAAATACTGTTAGTCAGTTCACGTAGAACATTTGTAGAAATTTTCGTAACATTTGGTTAAGAAATGGGGAATAAATGGTACCCGGAAGCGGAGCGTGCAGTGTAAGCACTTTTCTATGCCGGAAAGTAATGGCAAACGAAATATTTGCTACGGGAGATGAAGAAGCCATATCGAAAACTATGTATGAGAAACGTGAAAAGTTCGACAGCAGGATTATGGTTGTTGGTGCGTTGACTGGCCGTGGGCAGATTCCTAACTCAGAATACTCCGTGTCCGAGGTTCTAGAACGTCTTTTGGAGGGCCCTGAGTTGAAATAATTGTCGGATTTTTGTACAGCATGACATGGCCACGTCTCGGACTTCACGATTCACGCAAAACTACATTTAAAATTTGAAGGAAAGGACCGGAATTCGTTTCATCATGAAAGCAGACATCCCACAATCAGTGAAGTCCCCTGACACTTTACCCATGAACTTTTTCGGGTTCGGTTACCTGAAACAGCGACTGGGTGGCAGAAAGGGTACCACGATTAAAGGGCTTTGGAAAGTGCTTTCACTGCACCATCCTCTTTCGGGTACAATGTCTTCCCCATTTCTTAACCAAATGTTACGAAAATTTGTACAAATGTTCTCAGTGAATTGACTAACAATATTTATTAATAATACTCGCCTGCATTCCCGCGTTTCGTCATACAATGGAAAATTACCTTGGGAAAAAATCAGACCTAACGGGTTTTGTAATTAATTGGAAGTCTAACTTACATAAAAAAATATGTGGAGTGACATATATAATAATGAAAATAACTAATAATAATAATATTTTCGATAGAAATTCGTGCACCACACAAACCAAAACAAATAGTCTTTCGGGTATCATATTAGTGACTTCATCAAAACCCGTCCCGTTTTTTACCGTTCCCCCTTAAATAATCCACGTTAATCCATCATCAAATCTAAAACTCCGGGCAAGCTAGGGTTTTCACCCCATATTAGTGACTCATCAAAACCCGTCCCGTTTTTTACCGTTCCCCCTTAAATAATCCACGTTAATCCATCATCAAATCTAAAACTCCGGGCAAGCTAGGGTTTTCACCCCATTAAAACATGGTCCCTTACGGCAACAAATGGAGAGGTTGTCTGAACTCTGCACACAGCGAAAGGCCAAGTTGACCCCGGGGATGTTCTAATTACTAACTTGTGTAGGTAGGCTTTTAGTAATCTGTATATTTTATGGAAAATGAATGATGGGAAGTGAAAGTGAAGTAGAAATGGAATGACTTTATGAAATTAAAGTAAATACACAAAGACAGGTAGGGTGAATCTCTTAATCCGAGTTCGTTCCTCTCCCTCGTTCACATTCGATTTTTCCTTAGCATTTAATTCAGTCATACAAAAGTTTTTTCGACTCATGATTGATAGTCCGATGCATTAAGTGACTCCCACTATTCACGTTCTACATGTAGACAGTAGACATACATAGATAGCTAAATAAAGTATAGATATACATTTTGGAACGATCAGGACGGTCGTTTGAAAAAAAATCAAACATGGTTTAAGGGATACTTTTTGAGGTTAAAAGGTCTTTTACAAAAAAAAATTGGGAATAAAAAACTGTAAGAGAAAAGAAAACATTTTGGAATCTAATGCTTGTTAGAGGGAAAATATATTCAGAGCAAAGGTCTGCTGGGAAAATGAGAAAGAAAGTATAGAAAATGATTTAGACTGAACCAAGAGAAGGGAGTATCCAAATATACACACATAGATTCTATCTGAGTCGGTTAACTATTGTTCCCTGCTATTTCGTGCATTAGGTGCAGCACTGACTGTGACTGTGAGTCAGGATAAGGAAGAAATTCTGACAGGGGGAGTAAAGGGAAATACAACTTGCATTGACAATGAGTACCAGAACTACTAGAACATAATATATAGTAGCTCTAAGCCCACTTGGTACATAACTCACACTGCTGTACATATCATCTAATCATACAATTGCTTATAAATTTTAAATAGGCAGCCTCTGGCCTTTCGCCAACGAAGGAAGCCATCCATTTCACGCTTTCAGAATAACGAGTCAGCAGGCTTTCCTTCAATTTGTCTGCGAACCGTGTGTAGTAACATCCAGCAGACTTTAGTTTCGACTTCATGGAAAATACCCTCTACTTTCTACATGGAAGAAGAAAATTTAAATTATCCTCAGATTGCATTTGCATTTCTGTGCCTAAAGCTAAATTTTTATCCATACCAGAAATATTACTTGGAAATTCAATCCCCAACTGCAACCTAACTTCTACGTATAGGAAATTCAATTTTTAAGAATATATTTATTATTTTTTTAAATGAATATTTGACCAAGTCTACTACCGTATTTTTTGGTTACTTTACAACCATGAAACTTTCCACGTGTAAAACGTGCAAATCTTCTATCTAAATTTAATATGTATGTTTTCAGAAATTAAAGCTGGATTCCTCTGTCGTGTTATTGCAAAAAACATAATTTAAGAAAACAGTTCTGAAAAAGCAGCAAAAATCACCTAAATAAGAAATACATTAAAAATAAATCGAAATGAGTCGGGAGGAGAATGCGTGTGGCTTCTGCTGTGAGTTAAGAAAAGATTCGATTATGTCAACTCGTGCCCCAATCTTCTTAAGATCTCAGATAATCGATGCGATCTTGGAACTCACAAAAATGTCGGTCAAATGTCGTCAGTATAGTCTTTACATTATGGTTCTCTTTCAAGTATTATATAATAATTTGTATACCCGTTTTCATCCTACTATTCCGATTTCTTAACCTCCAAATAAAGGTAGCCTATAGAGGGTATTCTTTATTAACACTGGATTACCGTATTTACCGAAATGGATCCCCTGGGGAATTAGTATAAAGGTAGCCTATAGAGGGTATTCTTTGTTAACACTGGATTACCGTATTTACCGAAATGGATCCCCTGGGGAATTAGTTTTCGGAGAGTAATGTTTGTGCAGTATACTCACAATTGTTCCCCATCTGGGGAATAAATATAAACAGGGGAATTACAATTTCAAGAGACAATTCTTAATTCAACTGACAATGGAACTACTCCGGTAGATAAACCCTAGACGATAATATTAGACACTTTTTTCAAATTTAATTTTAATTAAGACGTTTGCAGTTTTTGTTATGATAATTGCACAACAAAAAAATCTACATACCTTAAACTATAAAAATTAAATTCATTCACATCCCTCCACTCCTTTATATCCTATAGTTCTGAGGTTCCTTAAGGCACTGTCCACCACAGCTATTCCTGACTTCTCTGATAAACTATTGCTAATATTAAGCCATACCTAGCCAAAACCGCCCTATTCCCCTTGCTTGTAGTACATTAGGAGCATTCTTAGATTTTTGATCAAATTCGGCTATGCTTTCACATACAAATTATATAACTTTATTGGCGTAGTGCGCAGAAGTCTTTGCCTTGTTGCACTTTTTCACTGTACGTACCTTCCTTAGAGTCTGTTGCATGGAAAAATTTCTTCCCTGGACCATGTTGAGGATCCCATGGTAGGTAATTCTCGTCCTCAATTATGCGTATTTTACGAAGTTTACGTACGTTGTTTACACAATACGTTATTTATATCCGTGTATGTGTATGTAAGCATAAGTCTTGTGATGGTATTAACTCTGTAGTTTAGATAACCGACCTCTACTGAATACAAAATAGAAAAGGCGTTTAGAGTGTGTACGTCTAATACGTGGCACACAGAAAATGTGACTTACATATTTTATTTAGAAAATTCTCGACAATTTATTTACTTACAAATCGGTAACAAAAAATCAAAACGCAGTGCTTTTTATGTCTCTTGTTAACTTTTATTTTCACGAAAGCTGCAGACAGCTATGAATGTTAAAAACGTTAAAAAAACTCTTTGCCTAGTTTAAGTGTAAGTTAACGTTTTCCACAAAAGAAAGGCCATAATTTTTGTCCCTTTTTCTCAAATATATAAGTTTTTCAAAAAGGGTATTTTTAGGTATTTCCAATATTCAGGAAAAAGTATACCATTTTTATTCTCTTACAAAAGTGCAAACTACAATCGTAGACTTTCGTCTACGATTGACAATTTAACAGCAAAGTTAGGGCAAACAGACAACAAACTGTACTGTTATTTATAAATAGGACAGATGTAACGTAACCAAGAATGAGATGGACACACTCTAGGAAACAGACTTGAGCTTTGGTTGTATTTACTTCCTGTGCTACAGCATCCTCAAAAGAAGTCCGAGAAGTCTGCTCACTCAAGTTGCAAAAAAGTACTAAACTACTGACTGAATAATTAATGATTGTTGCTTCAGTATTTTAAATTGTGGGACTGGCAGTTTTTTCTTGTCGCATTTGCTGAATGATTGTGCGGCGACACGTGAATAGATAAGAGGACACAGAGAGAGAGAGAGAGAGAGAGACGAGAGTTGACACTGATTGTGAGCTGATTTCTGTGAGCTTTCCGAGTCTTGGCAGCTGTGCCATTCACCTCGAATAAAGTCAACTCATGTTTCTCAGAATCGCTTCAGCTCTAAAAGGAGGACTTTACTCAGAAGCGAAAAGAGAGAAAGAAAGTACATTCTCAAATGGCAACATCCGCACACACAACAGAGAGGATAAAGTGGGATTCAGTGGAAACTGAACTACTTGTACTAAACGTGTGGGCTGTTCAACTTGTATACATATTCCTGTGGAGAAAGAGAGAGAGAGAGAGAGCGAGAGTGCTGTATTACAGAAAATAAATTGCTGTTACCTCCGCTACTGAATTGAGTCGTTGTATACGTATAAGTGGTAGCATTTACAGGCTTCCACAGATCGTATTGCATTGCAAGAAGGCATTGGCTTTTATTATTACAACGCTGTTGTGCAATGTCAGATATTATGGCTGGTGGAGAAAGGGCGAACAAGACAAGTCCAAAGTAGGAAACGTTGAGTTGATCAACTCATTGAAAATGGAATGGATAGCAGTGAAAAGTGGTGGAGAGAGTGTAGGCTGCTGGTTCAGCATAAACAGCACCAAGTGAGAGAAAGTGTGCATGGTGGCTGTGATCTCGTCGTCTGTCTCTGGTTGGCGGCTTAAGCAGAGCAAAACTAATAATGTGGTATAAATCTAGAAGTAGAGTAAGGAACACAATGGGGCAGCAACCCACTACAAGTACAGTGAACAAATGTATACGGTAGTTGTAGAGAGAAAGCAGCAGCAGAAGAGAGACGAAGAAAGTAGTAATGGACTATTCAGCTAGTCCTAAGTACCCAACAACCCGACCACCACCACTGTAGCAGCAGTGCAGTAGAGTATGACCGCGAATCTCTTTCTCTCTCTCTCTCTCTCTCTCACTCTCTGTCTGTCTGTCCTATTCTCTTCAGTCTCTGTATTACGTATACATGCTACTAAATAGAAATGAGCGGCGGCGAGGACGAGTGGAGGAAAGCATAGAAAGTGTGTGTCGTCGCTCGCTCGCTGACTTTGGTTTCGATGTGCTACGTTAGATTTCCCTTACGCAATTCAGTAAAGAGATGGGAAAAGCAGAGAGAAGACAGGCAAAACTGGGCAAAACTGAGCTGCTGCAAAGAGAGAGAGAGAGAGAGAGAGAGAGAGAGAGAGAGAGGAAGGATACAGACAGTCAAGTCAAGTCAATGAGAGTCTGTGGAGAAAAATCGATAGTTGTGAACGAAGGAAAGAGGAAAACGTGCGGAGCCAGCCAGCCAGCCCCACTTCTCGTATATATACACCTCTCACAACCCCCTGCCTCTCTCTACTCTCTTCCATCTAAATACTGTACAGTATTTTGCCAATTTTGCACAGCTAGCACAGAAAAAGCTCTTTTTAGCACACACACACACACACACATAGAGAAAAGTTTCTGCTCCATGTAGTCACACTCTCTATAGTAGTATTGCATATGGACATTGACTGTACACGGCAAATGCCATATACAGATTCCCATTTGTAGAAGAGAGGACACACATGCTATGTAGTCTGTGTTCTATGTATTCTGTAATGCATGATGATAACATTGCACTCACTCGCATTTGGTTGGTGTTCACACCATACTAAGTCACCATGTGTATTTGTCGTATATATCTCTCTGTGTGCCTATATGTATTATTATTGGACTGGTACTAGTCTAGTAGCGTGTAAAAGTCCTAACTCATCTTTCTCCACACAGAGAATGCATAGTGGCAACGTATTTTACGGTCACTAAGGGTTTCACACACAAACACAGACACACACGATCACATGATGTCGGCCAAAATGGATTGAAGAAATTAAAGGAAATTGCACCATGTTACTACTATTAGTGGTCTTAATTAATGGATGTGCTTAATTACAAAATGAAATGTGGTATACTATGCTACTGAAATGGTATATTGGGTATACAAATTGGCTTTTTTGTGTTGGTGGTGTTGGTAGAAATTTTTGAAAAAGAATAGTGAGTACTTCTTTCCCAGGAGATTGTACGAAGGAGAAACCCTGATAATTTCTTCCTTGCAAGTTGTAGTAGCGTAGGTGGTGGCAATTTTAAGTAGATTATATTTTTATAATGTGGTTGGCTGGAATGAGCCCAAGTAAGAAGATAGGAGGTAGACATAGGTGGAAATACTTTTATGTTTGCTGGTGGTGAGGAGAGAGTGAAAACCTTTTACCACCTACTGTGTCTCGTTTTGTTTTACAATTATGAGTTTTCCACGAGGAGTATCTTCATCATATTATTACAGGCTCCATGTTTAAAATTTAGAGTACTAAATATAGCAAGTAAAAGCTAAGGAAATAAAATATAGTCTATGTGACTGTGTTCATGTATGTGTCATGTGTACCTAGTAAGTTGAATTAATTTTAAGGCCAAATACATGCTACAATATTAATAGTAGTCGACAGGAAGAAATGAGATTGTGACGAAAGGCGGCACAGGATTACTTTTCAATGGAGGACCTGTGTGTTCGTATTTTGTTTGGCTTTTGCTTTGGCTGTCTGATGTGGTGACACATTCTCGTGCTCTCGCTCCTTGCTTAAAATTGACAATTAGAAGAGTTCCATTCTGTACTCTTGCAGATGTTTAGATAGCATAACATTAATTTTGTGAAAAGAACCATGTTTACCCGGTACACAATAATAATACTGTGTGTAGTTGCAGTAGAATGTTTAGAGGGTGAACGAAGACGTTTGCACAGAAACCACTTGTCGATAACTCTTTAGTATATTGTAGTAAGTAGGATGTTTGCACAGACCTCATTAAATTTATTCGGCAGAAAATATTGATTACTTCTGCAAACAAAGCTTTCTTCTAGGCCAAGCTTGTATGAGAGAGAGAGAGAGATTTTCGTAGGAAGTCATTCTGCATGCTGGTTTCGCAAAAACACAAATTATGTGTGAAAAGAATGCTACTCAACAAGCAGCCATTCTGATTATGTAACCATGTCCAAAACTACAATAGGGAAGGTGAGGTGTTAATCGACAGAGAGAAAATATGAGTACATGTAGTTGTAATCCTACCATGTGCTGATTATCCGCTTGGGAAATTTAAAAAACAAAAAAGTTGAAAAAAATAAAGTGGCCAATCTCTCTACCTATCTCATTTGCATGAACAATCTTTTCACAAAAGTACTTACTTATTTTTAAAATTAACTATTCAGTTTCCACGTCGAATATATAAAAAATGCAATTATGAATAAATTAAATATAAAATTTCAGATTCTACCATCTCGGAGTATTTATAGTTTTGGGTGTAATTTTCTTTACGTTTATGAGCTGAGAATAATTTTGAACCCTGCATTGGCGATATTAAACGCACATTCATCCACTTGACGGCAAATGATTGAGCTAATGACTGTGAAAGAACCGCCAGCAGTAGTCGAGCTTTTATCATATTTCCAGTGAAGTTGGAGAAAGTGAGAGTTGTTGGATGTCAATTGAAAAGACAGCGTGTGCGTGTTGGCTCGTTTGTAGTCAGTGATGCGGTCGGATTGAGTAAACGGTGCTGACGGCTGACTCTCAGAGATCCGGATCGGATTTCATCCGACATGACATGTACACTTCCTTCTCTGTAACTCCAGCTCTGTTCCTACTTACTACACTAGTGTTTCATATCTGGATTACTACTAAATACTTGCAGAAGAACAGCCTACACTTTATATACCTATATTATGTTAATGCTGCACTCATTCTGTGTATAAATGTGTACACACTGCCAGAAATGCTGCTTACTACTAAAATCGTGCTCTTCCATCACATCACGTTGTTGCTGTGCGTTCATTATATTAAATTACTAACACCACCCACACACATAATTCATCCACTTTCATCAGCTGGTCGACCATCTCCAGCATTCAACACACTTTACTTGAATGTATCACTTATACTATTAATCTATCTCTGTCTCTTTTGCATAAATAAATGTTAAAACCAGGATTCAAAATTAAGCCTGTAGGAAAAGTGGGAATTTGGAAAAAGTGGGAATTCCAAGTGTAATTCCCAATTTTCCGGATTTTTATTTGCTATTTCCTATTTTACCAATGAGAAAGAGGGATAATTCTTTTAACATTGCTTAAAATGTGTACGACTGCTTTATTTCATTTTTCATTTCCCGTTTCGATTCGCCTCATGTTTCTGAAATATGTATGTGAACGTGCCGTCATCATCATCCTCCGTCATTCCAATTGAATTCGTTAGGAAACTCCAAATGCCAACCAACTTCCTATAATATTTACGCTACTCTCTTGGAAGGGAAACCCGATTCACATTTATCCCAATGCTCACAAAAACACAGAAAACTTTAGTAAATATTGTCATAACTCATCTGACAAGGTTAGCCCCCTGAAAATGCTTCCGATCCCATAAAATAAAATCCTAGTAGAATATCGTGCCAACAACTTGTCGTCTTCCGTGTGTAAAATACCGATGCTGTTTGTAACAGTTTTTTTTTTACATATTTTCACCGTCAATAATATTGTTCTTGCAAAAAATACTTTATTGTACAATCTGGTGATATCAAAGTTCATTTTCGCAAGCTTTTCAACAATTGCATGCAATTTTTTTACTCATCCACACTTCACAGTCACACACAGTAAAACCATTTAAATTATTAGTATTATTACTAGCTATGCAAATGAATGGGGCTTCATAGTGGACTGAAATATCGGTTGGACTTAGGCAGCCGTGAAATGTCGCCTCGTCGCCCCGTCGCCTCCGTTGCGCCTTTATAATGCAACTAGTAACCTAACTTCGCCTAACCTAGCCTTACTTAAAATATAAAGGGGTATTTAACGGAGGCGACATTTCCCGGCTGTCTAAAGCCTTGGCCTAACCAACGCGGAGCGCATAGGTTACGATGAAATCCGCTCCGCTTGCTGTGACCGCACCAGAGCGTGCATGCGCCGGCGGACGCGGAGAATGTCCGCGCGCAGAGTATGAGTTGCGGTGGAAACTCTGTCCTGTTCACACTGCAGACTCATACCCTCCGCAAGAAGGAAAGCGGACTCCGCAGGATGAGTTGAAAATGTTCAACTTATTTTTCTTTCCGCTAAGCGGAACCCATACGCTGAGAATGGTTGCGGATATTCATTTTGGTGTGATCGCACATACTCTTTTCTGCGGAAAAAGTAGGCCATCGAAAATATACGCGCGGAGACTCTCCGTGCGGAGTTGGTCGGGCCACGGCTTAAGTCCAACCGAAATATCTACAATCACTCAAAATAACTTCATAATTTAAAAGTATTTTTATAAATAATATATCATACGACGCAGTTTTTACAATAATAAATTGTGCACAATTTATAAATGGGTTAACAATCTCTTGAAAAACTTAAACAAAATTAGAGCTCTAAAAATTCAACATTTTCTCAAATTCCAAATGTAGTGGTTTGGAATCCAAACCACCAAATAAAAATTTGTATTCTCTACATACATTCGTTTTTTGCAAAGTATTTACAACCAAATGTGTAATTATGCGTTGTATTTAGCTACTACATATTTTGGTCTTTCCAAATATTTAACCAGTATTCAAAGTTTTTGGTTGAGCCTGTTTGATGAGAAGTTGCAGTTAGAAAATTGCTACTTTAACACGTGCGTTAGTGAAAGAAATCGCATGAGGGGTCACTTAAATAGGACTTTATATCTGTATATTTAATTGTTTATATTTATTCATATTTAGCATGCTTTTGATGGTGTAGGCTGTAGCTTAGGCGGCAATACACAGGATAAGTATTGTTCTAATTGTTGTACATTTAGACTTAATTGAATAAATCGTAGAAGCAAATTGCAACAATTTTTTAGGACAACCTGGCATAGCGTAATTGCACATCTTTCGTAAATACGTGAGGAAAAGCCATATATATGCAAGTGTAATAGAATGCGTTTGTCTAGTCAGCATCAGCGTCTATACAATTAGGAGGTTGGTTATTAATCTGCCATCACTACAATGCCCTTTTCACTCAATTAAATATATTCTCGAGGGACTGGCCTGCACTCGACTCGACTTCTTATCTTTCGTTGGACGATCCCAGCAGACTCTCGACGACTTAACTCCACATCAGACAGAGACAGAGACAACACATAACGTCAGAACTGTGAAGTTGAGTGTAAACTGAGCAGCACATGAAGACAAAAGGAACTGACAAAGAGTAAAGTGCTATTACTCCATATACAATATACATACTTATATGTATGTAATAATAGATGACTACTGCTACTTCCTTTCTCTGGTGCTTTCACTTCTCTCCAGATTATAGGACTTTATTTCTCCAAAGGTACTTTCACTCATTCAACACCTCACTCAGCACTCACTGGCGACTCGTCTCTTCTTCCCCGCTATACATATAGTCTCTACTATAACCCTGCTATATGTATATAACTTATGATTAGGCAACAGCACAGTAGAGCAAGTATGGAAAATCCCAGGGGATTCCCTCTCTTCAGACAGATTACACACAGATAGGACTCCATAGCCCCAGTATAATATCCTTGTTCTCTATTCATCATTAAGATCACTATCCACACAGTCGGCCAACTTTAAATCCCCCTATTATTACCTCCTCCTCCCGCTCCTCTGTAGTAACTAGTGTGGAAAGTTTTTAGCTAGAGAACACATTTGCAAAGTTAATTACTGACTGTACTCTGCACTCTCTCTACATATCTGCTTTTTAAATTAAAGTATAATGAGACATTATTTATAATGTTTACAGATGTTACGTGTGCAAAAAACATCGTGTTCTACAGTACGCCTTCTCTTTAACGGTATTTTCCTATTCTACTGCACCCGATCCTGGCACAGCAAATATTCTGCTTTCGAACTCTTTAGCCTGACCTGAACGCATGCGACACGCCATTATTTAGGAATGCCACTGGCACTACGTGGGAAATACTTTGATCACAAGCGGACGAAAACAGTTTAAGTAGAAGTTCAGAAAACGATTATGGTTTTTAATCGTGGTCCACTTATCGATCGGCTATAATTTAGTCACAACACCCACCTGAACACCCTCGGAAACACGATTGGAGAGAGAGTCAACGCGGCGATTTGAAAGGCGTGAGTCGAGCTCCCATTACATTCAAATTGGTTGCAGATTCAAATACATTATTTATGAAATGAGTTGGAGAGTCTCCAATCCACACACCTGTCGACGTCGTTGGCAGCGGTGGCGGAAGAATACTGCTGCTGCTCTGACAGACCGGTGAACTCTCAAAATTCTTTGATGGCAACCTCACTTGACACAACGTCTACAGTTGTGTTGCGTAATCACACACTGATTGATGTTTACTTTCCCCCTTCTCGATTCAGGAACGGAATACTTTTTCCTTCATTCATTTATAAGGCAAAGTATCATTCAGAGTTTTCTCAGGAATTATTGACAGTGTACGTACAAGTCAATGTCACACAGTCCGCTTCCAAAATTCGTTTAGCGGTGACATGCTGAGTGACGACACCTAACGAAGTCCGTAGTTCGTCGGACTTCAATCGACTGCGGGTTAGACTGCTTGCTTTGAAAATCAGTCACAGTCACACACAGAATCTCTTTGAGTATTTTTCGATGGAAAATTTTACTTTATATTTAAATTTTACTCGGAATACCTACCTCAAAAGGAAATTATAATTTGTTAGTTTTACAATTATACGGCAATTCTTTTGAATTTTGCCCATTTTTTCCAAAATTGAATCAGGAATCAAACCACTTTTTTATTGTGCTGTTGAATCATTTTTTATCGTTTTCCTATTCATTAGGTTCAGAATTACATTTTATTTTCGTACGTGTAATCAGTGACGTAGTATAATTTGTAGGCCGGGGCAAGAAAAGATGTGTACCAGATCCTTTTTCTAAAAATGTTTAATAAACTCCCTTCAAAATTGTCCTTCAACTGCTCTCAAACGCCCCGAGACCCCGTCTGCCCTCCCTTATATACGCCACCTTGTGTAATACAGGCGTAGGAAGTCTAGAGGCTTCTTCCATTGTGCTCCATGTGTTTAGTGTTTGCACTGCTACTACCGCATTTGGTAGTAGTAGGGCTTTAACAACTTCGTTGAATAATGTGTCGAAGCTTAGACGAGGTCGGTTGGTTCGCTTTATATCTTATTGTTGTGTTGATCTGCCAACTCGTTACTCCATTGTGTCACACTGCTAACATCTCTGCGAACAATGACGGCGAGTGTAGCTTCTACTTAAGTGAAAATGCAAACAGTGACAATGGAAAATGTAATAACTTGAAGAAGAACAATGGCGAGCTGTTCATTCTGGTGTATATAGGTCCTACTATAGTACTTCTAGTAAATAGATCTCACCCTGCCCTCACGCGCCTGGCCTGCTGCCTTTGTTTAAAGTCTCTCTAACGTTCTAAGTCTCCATCATTTATCATTCTCTCTTCTGTTGGGCTTTTGCTGTAGCATCATGTACTTCAGAGGGAATGAGAGAAAGAGAGAGAGAGGAATACAGAATATTTGTTGATGCTGCCAGGGTTTAAAATTTTCACACCTCAGTTCAATTTTCCAATAATTGGAATTTCCCAGAGAAATTTCCTATTTTCAAGCCTCTAATTTCTGTTTCCCATTTTACGAGTGGGTAAAAGTGGGAATTCCCAACTTTTTAGTATTTGTAATTTCTCATGTTACCAGAGGTTTCATGCTGCCACTTTAAACCCTGGCTGCTGCACAGTTGCTCCTTTACAAGTGTGTGTTTTGCTGTGGTGTTGTTGAGGTCTAATAAAATAAATTCTCACACACCTAAACGTATGTTCGCTTTCGCCTATCTGTCTCTCCCTGTGTAATAAGGAGCATTGTCTCCTCATGACCTTTTCCTAATGTGTAAGTCCATTATCGCGTATTACACACTTTCATATTTCTATGTAGTAGAAGAGATACCTTTATACAGAATATTCTAGTAAATAGTGGCAGCCATCGAGTCCAAGTAGAGTACGCTGCAGCTTTTAACAAGGTGAATCAATAAGTTTATGGGAAACATCCTCTGGGAGCGTGTTTGTTGTGCACTGATGTACTACGTGACTCCAATTTCTAGTCCATTCTCTTTCTTACACGATTAATAAGCATTAAATGTATTTTTGTACGTAAAGTTAAAACTATTTTTTAAATCTGATAACTTATTGGACAATTACATACCTAGATTCAATTTTTTTGAATATCGTGCTACGAAGAGAATAGCAGCAATTTTTTAGGAATCATCACAAGAACCTTGATCAATTTATTACCTATTTACTATTACGCAAAAATTCTATAATTTTCCTTTTCTTTGGTTTTATGTGTCACAACAATGAACAGAGAGAATCTGTGTGAGTAAAGTAAGCGACCCTCACACCAAACGCCCACACAATTCTAACTAGAAAATAGGTTAACATTATATGCTTAATTTTGTAAATGTGGAAATAGGTAGTACCGTAAAAATCGAATTATCATAAGAGCAGACTTTTGTGTATACTGTACAATGTAAATACAATACTAGCACCAACACAAGAAATAAAATAATGACAAATCAATACACGACGGTTTATCGAGAGATACATATTTACTACTAAAACTGAACTGCATGGTAGTAGTCTGTTGCACGACACAGATGCACCACCACCACTACCGCTGCTTTGTTTGTGTTAGGTAAATATTATTGAACCACATATTAGCACATAACTGAAACAGCCTGTAAATGTATACATTTTTGTTTCAGTAGGACAAGGACATATAAAAAAGACAAGTACTTTTCACAGACGAAAGTAGTACTGCGCACACATGATAACATGTTACAAATTTTACTGTGCACCTTGAACCCATTGCGTTTAATTTGAAAACCATAAGAATTCATTCTCCATTTCACGTTATTAAAGTATGAAAAAATTTCTGAGAACTTTGAGCTTATTTGTTTGCAGACAATGGAAAAACGCATAAATATCAGCACTAAAGGTTTTAAAATTGGTCTCGCCATACAAATTATTTGCAAACAAAAATTCATGTTTATTTATTTAACTAGCAAATATAAATCAAGATTCTCGGAAAAAGCATGGAAATCGCTAGTGAACATATTTAGTATGCTTTTACAATGTGAACATATCCGTAAAATCTGTGTGTTGTTTGTAAGAAGCGGAGTGTGAGTCTTGCCATGTGTTCTTTGTGATGGTGTGACATTATGACTCAGCGGGAAACATTTAGTGCCTTTCAATGTGTTGTGTCAACGTCAGCGATAGTAACAGACATACATGTAAATGTGTTACTTATGCTAATAAAAGCAGAAACATCCATCCTGTCACACCACCGACTATATACACGTATAGTATAGAAAGTTCCCTTTCTCTCTCCCATGAAGAAATCTTTGGCTGCCACGCGATCCAGACTGAATCTAGTCGTGTGTCAACTATTGTGTCTTCTCTTCTTAAGTTTTGACGTTTATGATTTTTTATACAGTTTGTCATATGAATTTAGAAAATATCACTGGAGAAGCAAAGCAGCAAAATCGTTGCCCCTCCTTCGTGAGCAACGCAACACGCAACCTCTTACTATTGTACATGTATATTATACAGAAGGTGTTAGGTGTCCATTCCAGCAAAACTTCCTTAAATTAGCTTGTGCACTCCCTTTTCATCTCTGTATTCAAACATGTGAGAAAATCTGTAAATCAGCCTTGTACAATGTACGTAGCGGGAAATTACTTCAAAGGGACTTTATGATGTTTTCAAAATGTTTTCCGCGCACACAGACGTGAGATATGATTGAGAAACATTTCTTTACAGGGAGACACGGAAGGAGAGAGTTCAATGGACGTTTTTTTTAGTGCGCACACTTCATAAAAAATGTCGGATGGCTCCACTCCATTTCTATCTGCATATTATTATATGTTGTCAACTGCTGCTCGTAAAGAAGTGGTGGTGGTAGTGGGACGCATTCGCATTTTTTTAAATAATAAAGATGTGTGACACACAGGTTTATTGTATGCAGACGATCTCTAAATGTAATAATAATATGCAAAGAGGAAAAGGAAATAGTAGTGGAAAGCGGCTATCAAACGGACAGGAGAATATATACGGAGAAAGGCTTGGAGAAAGTGTGATATACGTGTGCGAGTGATAAAAAGAGAGTTGTTCGACTTCCAGTGAAGTCGATGGAGAGAGAGACAGCAAGCGCGTGTTTGTGTTAAGCCTCATAGCAGACAGAACTAGTACTTTCAGCATTCAGTGGAATCGTTTCCGAGTTGAGTTGACTGTGAAAGATTCTTTCGAAGAAAATACCAGAAGCTTTCTCTTTTGCAACAGCTTTTCTGTCGTCTTGACTTATTCCACAACTATAGACTTTAACTTCTTTACACAATCACTCCTTTACTTATTCTTTACCACTGCTGAATAACTAAAAACTACACAAAGTAGTAGGCACTTCATTTCTTTGGTATATTAGGTACATAGCATTTGTATGTAAAACGGAATAGCATCAAGCAAATCCTCCACTATGCGTGCTCTCATTCATTTCCACTGCTCACTTTAATTCTTATGGAAATCTTTCATCTCCCCCCTCTCTCTCTCTGTCTCTTTTGTCAACCTTTTCATTCCTTTTAAAAGTGTACCCTTCGTTCTCGGGGTATCCGACCCATGGGTCTTGGGTTTACGGCCACATTCCCGACATCCATTGGGGTTAGGTTACGTAATACGTGTATTGGGGAACACTGTACAGCACCACAGTTTATAGATATCCTGTGTATACTAATACGCATACAAAATAACTTAAACAACCATGGGTCGGGGTTTTGATCATAAACCCTGGGCTTTCAGTTCCCAGCTAGTATTGTAGTGCACTTAATGCTAGTAGTGGTAGTGCATAAATATGTATGTGTGGGTAGGCACACGGATGTATACATTCTGATTGCAAGTTCCTTGTGCTACTGCCGGACTGGAGTTTCTAGTAGTTCTTCAAATAAACTTTCCAATCTCACCGTGTCTACATTCATTTACATTTTTGTCTCCTCCCAATTACTCGCTTTTTTACTTTGTCGACTATTTGTACGTTTGGTTGAGAGTCTTTCTTTCTCTCTCTGTGGACTGTTCCATGGGTGGCAGACTGCTAAAATGCAAATCCATCAGACACTCGTCACACACGAGATTTCTCCTTCAATATAACTCCCCACTCTTTCTGCATTCGTGTTTACTGTTGTGTATCATCTGTCGCTCTCGCTCGCTACACAAATAAAGTGTTCAAGCGTATGAATAGAATAGTCTACACCGTGACACTACTTAATAATATACATTTTCTCATGAGAGTGCATGTGCACGCTGTTCAGGAGCAATTCTTCAGATTAGTAGTTCTTCTTCCGTATTCTGTATATAGTATAGTGCACAGTGATCTCATTCTGTCTTCTTTAATATTGCCTTCTTCTTCTACGGATAACAGCGCCATTTTAGGGCTTTAATTTTAAAAATTTCTATGCTAAGTGTGGAATACTGATTGTATGTGTCTGCTTATGTCATCGGAGGAGGAGGAATTTTTTACACGGCGACTGGCACGCTGTCAGCACTAAATTTGATTTGAACTGTCTTGATATAAACACATTATGTGGCATATTTGTGAATGGCTTAAATGTAGTGATTACAGGCACACAAATTAAATA
>JABASC010001653.1:0-21847 GCA_019776185.1 Plutomurus gul | reverse complement strand
ATTGATTGTATGTTAAACAATTTCTAATCGCCACAAGTTAATGACATCACGGATGCAAATATTTATGCCAGGAAAATGAAAAAGTATTTACAGTAGTTAGTGTTATAAATATCGATGCCAAATATTCAAAGTAATATAATTTATTTGTCTACCTTCATCTAATTGCTGAACATCTTCGTTTTGGCTACCACTTTTTCGTGCATTTATTTCTAGCCATCTGATTATCAATTGTGAATCTGTGAGTACAGATAGCTCATAAGAAACGTGAACATCTTAATTCATCCAGATTATCTACAGCGATCTTCTGTGTTAGGAAGGAAAGACATTATCATTGGAATCAGTACCATATCATACCAGTATCATCACGATCAACAGTAATTACAGAGTACAGAAATGGGTACTAATAAAAAGATTCGCCGACAATGCTCCACTAACAATATAAGAAAACAATGTTACAACCTTTCCAAGTTCTTGACGAGCTACCACTACGCAATGTTTTTCCCTCTGAGCTCATCAAAAACAGATACATACAGCAGACTGATTCAAAAGAAATAAAAACTAGTAGCGATAGGATGATGGAAGTTTGCACCTCTACTTATACATATCGGTGACATGATAGTTTAATTGTTGTGCCGTCCATCACACTGATTAAGGTATGAGATCCGCAGTTATAAAGCAGCGGAATCGTCGGCTCCTGTTTTCTTAATCTTTTATTACATTACAACGTACAAGGGATATTCGATTAGTGCTTAAGAATCGTGGCACCCACTACTTTTAACATTAAACGACTCCAGATGTGCACACAGACCGAGCTTGAAAGCAAACTACTAATGAGTAATAAATGGCTCTTAATTTTTTGTACTACAACCAACATTTTCGACTAAGCATCGGAGATGGTTCATAACTTTGCTGATTCGTCTGCTGATGTGCACGTACAAAACGTATTCAGAAGTTACTGTGAGTTCAGACCAAAGTGCATGGGAAGTCAACGTAAAACACAACACATAAAAATCAGGTCTCCTAGTAAGCACCACTCCTCATACTATACATCCCCACTTCATAGGTATTTACACACTGATTTGTCCTGTAGGTATTGTGTCGTGCTGAATATTTTACCGTATTTACTTTAATTTGACAGTCAAGTGAAGAAGGTGTAATTGTTTAAGATAGGATTCAATTTTGTTGAAGGTTTACTTTCAATTTTTGATTGCTATAGCTGGGTTGATATACTGTGGAACTAATTTTGGGTAGGGCACTTTTCCGTATAGGCCTATCTATCGGACACCATAAATAGTATTTAGAGCAGCATGCCATTGCTAGCCTACCCCTTGCCAGCTCTTTTACCATTTCTTACTGTGAATTGCATTTCCACCACCGACTACGCACACGATGCATGATGTTACATACTTATGGTTACTTACTATACACATACAGATGGCTTACAGAAGGAGGTAGGCCTTGATCTGACCAAAGAGACGAGCATTGAGAAAGCGGGCAATTGCACATTACCAAAATTTACAAGAACACATACATAGTATAGGCATACATAACTTTTTTTGCTATAGGGCAATACTAGTACAATAAAAGATCAAGTTGTTAATGCAATAAAGTATATAGACACGATTAGGGAAATAATAATTGAAGGTAAGTTGTATTCGTATTATTCTTGGTTTATGTTTAACTTGAAAGAAGCAGCCGAGTATTAAGCAGTGAGTAGTTTCTTTTACAGTGCAAATATCCTATTTTCTCTTTCTTTCGGCGGACTTGTATCAAGTAAACTCATATATTGTATCTACCACACCGCACCCTCACACCCACATGCTTATCACATGAAACAGACATTACCACGGTGTATCTGTACTATAGGTAGGCATGTATTATTTTAACGAATGTGCAGGAGAGGAATGGACAGGTAGACAAGACAGATGAAAGACAGAAGAACGCATGTTGAAGTTGAAATGTTCAGTTTGGTTTAGACAGTTTACTTTTACTGTGAGTGCTGTGCTGTTGTTGTTGTGGGTGCTGTTGACTGGTGATGGTAGTAGGGCACGTAGAATAATACACGAGCAGAATTAGATGAGACAAGGTGTGCGCATCGCTTCACTTGACTGGAATGAAAATGCACAGCTCAAAGAGGATTGTGGCTAATGTATTGTATTGCACTGTGAAGCATCTTGAACTAATATAAAGTAATGTAATTTAATAGAAGCCAAGTCGAGCCTAATAAATTGTAATTAACAAAACTTTTTCTTGACTATCGTTTTACGGCCCTTAATGACCCGTAATTTGCTGCGTTGCTGACTTAACTGGCGTGAGTACTGACGGACTAGAGCTGACTGATGACTGATTTCTGGAGGCGTATGTACTGCTCCAGCTTCTATAAGCTGGCTGGCTGCTTAACATTTTTTGCTATCGATATTCCTCCAGGCCCCAAGCTATACACTTCCTACCTCAGTTTTTATCCTTTTATTCTGCACAATATAAATATTTTCATTTCACCATTTCAATCAAACTTCATGTAAGTCCACTATTTATACATTGGTCACTATTGCTGCAGGTACACAAATACATACCTACATATATAGGAATTACCACCGGAAGGATTCACACCTACGTGATACGAAATGGTTTTATTTTCAAGATATTTTTATTTACACTTGCATCCGAATGGTGATGCATGATGGAATTTTATGTATATACCTATTTTTATAACTGATCCATATCACTTCACCGATTTCACCTACAGTGTATCAATTATTTCAAGGCAGGTAAGTTTATTCACTTTTTACCTCTTGTGGTATTAACTCCATTTTATTTTAAAAGCTGCTTGCAATTTTCTCAACTATTACGGTGTCGCCCAACACATTTTTTTTTTAAAACTATTAGGAATACTTTGCGAATACGAAAATTTGTTAGGAGGTTTCAATGATTACATTTAATGTTCCTTTAAACCTAATTTGTTAAGGGTAAAATTGTTACTTTTAAAGTGCAATAAAACTGCGTACTTGAACTTTGACTGTTTTGTTATGGTGTTATTGTTGTGTGAGAGATAAAATAAAAGCTGGCTCTGGTTAGAGCTGTAGCGCATTCTTAGATTGTCTTGCATTGAAAATTAGGATGATTTTATTATTGTCTCCTTTAGCTTACTCTTGGAAATATTCTTTTGTCATTGTTAAGTTGTATTACGAAATGTATTGCTTGTGTTCACGGAGGTGGAAGGTTTTCCTCGAGAAAATAGAAAATCATGGTAATATTATTTCCTAAGCAATAAATATTGTTGGTGATTCCGAAGGCTATACGTGTGAATACAATGGAACACAAAAAGAACTGTCTGTATGTGAGGAAGGGTTCAAATGCCATAATATTACGATTTACAATGCAGTTCCGACAATAACGACGTTAGAGCAATTAGTAAATGCCCCCATAAAAATGATGTGTTCTAACGAGCGTCTTTATTATGACTTTACTGGTACATGCAGTCATTACCATTACTTTTCACTATCAGCCAATAGTTTTCTGTGTTACCACCACTGCTGCACTGTGCCTCACTTTCTATCCGAATTACCCGCAACACAAAATATTTAGTGGGTAAGAATGGTGAAGCATTTAGTCACTATTAGCTTGTGTCTTGCTGTGCCCTTTAGTATACGAGTTCAGCGACTGAACTAGTCACCACATCGTAAACGCAGATGTATACAGATAACAGATAATATATGTACATTATTGAATGCAAATGTAATGGTGGCTAAATAATGTAAGGTTTTAGTAGTTCGTGAGTAATTAAATATTTTTTTTGTTTACTATATTTAAAAAGTCAGTTTAGCATAACGCTGTTTATATTTTTATCAATTAAACCAATTATATCACCAATTAGTGAAGAACTAGATCGAATTTGTCCCTGAACATAAGTAAATTACTATTTAGTAGCGGTGTCACAAATATGGGAAAGCAATTCTGTATTTTGGTGGAAACTTTAATCAATAATAGTATCTTTTAATTTAAAGACAACGTGTGCTGACATGTGAGAGTAAAACAAATTGCAGATGATTTATTGAATTCTATCTTTTACATACTTGTAAATTGCTATTAATAGTGAGTTGTATAAATTTTTCCTGTTCATGTCAACAGTAAGGTAGATACACAAAACTGATACGTACCAAGTAAATACAGAAAGTATGATTTATAGTGCGATTAAATTTATTGATATGCATAAGTTTGTGTTTATGAGAGTGAAGCTCATTTTCCAAATACCCGTAGAGCTACACGTATAGGGTTGCTTTACTTCATATTTTTATTGTAAGAAATTTTCATCTACAGACACGCAGGGCATAAGTTTAGAGCAGAATGGTTGTAGCTTCCAATTCAGTCCAATGATAACTAAATGTACGACTAATATTTCACTAATGTTTATGTGCAGAGTAGTATGTACGGAAAGATACTATAGATAGCATTGATTACTGTTATCCTCAGTTAGCAAAATTTTATTGCAAATATTCATGCACACTACATGCGATATATATTAACGTAAGTACATGTTAAACAGAGAGGTATAAATATACTAGATGTACATATATGTGCAGCACTTTGCACAAACATACGTTATAAGTATAGTACGTAGAAGGTAATCCATGTGGGATGCATACACCATTGCACAAACAGCAGAAAACTACGGTTTACGATGATACAGTCCAGCACAGTCAATGCAATTATAATTATTTGCAATTGCAATCCAACAGAACTTACAATTAGAAATAATAGGTAATATAATAAACATAAAAATCACTAAAGGAAAACACATGCGAAAAGTTAAATTACAGGCAGGCACAGCAATGAAGGTACTGATTGTGAGCAGAGAAGTATTTTTCTTCAGAGTAGCCACTACATTTTTCCATCGTTCACGTGAAGAACCTTGAATTCAATTGAAATGAGAGTTATTAAAGAAATAATCTAATTACAGTGTTTTTCGTTGAGTATGGGGATTCTCCTTACTTATCAGATTTCCGTTGATTTGTAAACTTCAGCACAACTTACTCCTCACACGCTAATAGCCAGCTACAACAATGGGCTCTATATAAAGAGCTGCACATAGGTTCATCTATTTAATAACACCACTGCGCTGCTGCTGCTGCTGCTGCACGAGAGCCTCGAATCGCTAAAGGTGTGCACACATAAATCCAAGCATCTCTATCGATATGAGTGCAAATATGAAATGTTTCAAGAAACATACGAGCGCTGAAGAGCAAAAATGTTTTAGATCTATCGTATTGCATTGTCGTTGTCTGTATTCATCTCTTCAGCAAGTGTTTCACAGTGTCTGGCTCTGAGCTGCTGTTTTACACTTTTAACTGACGCCACATATCCGTATCCATAATTTGCTAGTAATCTAATTATAAAATCTTAAGCGTAGGCTAATTAACGATACAATGATAACTTGTCTATGGTATTAAAAAGCAGTAGAAGGGCCATATGCTAACTGATTGCCGTGTATTGTATATGTTAAGGATGACTCGTTATTATTGTGTGTTTGCACTATATAGTAATACTGCATATCAGGTATATCACCATTGTTGTGAATTCAATTACCACAATTTTCTTTAAATTTCTATATCTGAACTAATTAGTGAAGGTTATATGTGTTCAATGTGGAGTATGTACAAGGAATGATGATGAAGCTCTCACAATAAAGTGTACACATTCTGTAGGGGCAAAAGTTGGAATAATATGTACTATTGCAAAATACATTTGAAAGATACTCCATGAGAATTTGCAAAAAATCTGGCCACTGATTATTTCTGCGGTGGAATCATGCGAGTCTAAAATTGCGTAATGTTAATCGATTAAGAGTAACTATGTGCACACATTCTGTGATTTTTTAAATGCATCAAGAAATAATGGGTTCTAATGCAATTTGGCCTTAAGTTCATTATGAAGCAATTTCAAAGTTTGAAAGAACATTTATGCAAAACGTCGGCAAGCTCACTTTTTGCTTATTAACTCTCTCAGATGCCTACAAGAGATACAGGTAAATGGTGAAGTTTCTTGTAAACAAATTAGCTTTGACTTTCTCACGCGAGTGTCTTCCTAATTTAAATCGAAGCAGCAAGCACGCTCGTATCATATGCCGTACTCTGTTATCATTCGCACATGAATTAAACTAATTAACTTCCTCAAGGAGAGCAAAAAGTAACTGCACCAGCCACGTACAAGTAGAAATGCGCCAGTCAAGCCAACTTTTGAACGACTCTTCCTATGTAATTTGAACCGAGAAGATTTGATTGAATAATTACACATTTTTAGATAAAAACTCCACTAATTATTCGCTGCGAAAATTTTGCTAATATTCGTTCAGTGACTGTGGGAAATCCTGCACTATTTTGCATTGGCCTTTTACAGAATTGCAACCATTTTCAATAAGATCACTATAATTTGTGGCATCACCTCAATCATGCGTACTATTTACAGGAATTGAATGAATGCAATGATATACAAATTTCGCATCAGTAGGTAGCAACCAGGGAAAATGTTGAAGGGAACAAAAGTACTTACATTGTATGAATGGGAAAAGTAAAGATAATGTTTCAAATGCGATAGATTTGTAAATTGTTACGCAATGCATACCATGTTTTATGTTGCTAATAGTCCAATTAAACAAATCAATGAGACCACATTATTTATTTCCTTCACACATAAAAATTATACTTCACCTTGAAAATAAATACTTGTATAATAAAGTAATAATGAACATTTGCCTTTTCTACGTACTTATATTATCGGATTGCGTACACGCGTGTACCTATTATTAATATTTTACGATTCTCTAAAAAGTACAAGGTTTCGTCTAGACTGGAGTAAGTTGCACAACTTTTAACCCTAAGGAAAGTGAATGAATTTTCATTCGTTAACTGTGTTAGAGCATGTGGGATTTTCGTTTTCATCAATTGATTGTTCATGATTTTATAGTTTTAATTATACGTACCTACCAGAACTGTGTAATCCGGCACCGTCACCACCCATTCGAAGCAAAATTTCGAAATTTTATATGGTAGAGAACTAACCTAATATTAATCCTTACCATTGTATACTGGATTAGAATCTACACCATCTAAGCAAATATGTAAATTATACTACGCAGTATGCAATACATTTGGTCCAAAACATGTATTGATTATGTAGGACAAAATAAACCTAAATAAGACTAACAGAATGTTGTAATAAATTTGAGAAGTTCATGCAGTTTACATACAGAATACGGAAAAGAGAGTTCAAAATATAGCTTTACTTGGCTAATTCATCATTCACACACGCATCATAATTGCAAAATGAAATGTATTGCGAAATTCTCAAAGCCAGTGAGTGCAATGTGTTACGGAAAAAGCAACTCTACATTTTATTGTAATACACTAAGTAAGTAACTATCTCTCTACCGTGATAAATTGTTTCGGCCAATGTGGTAATAAAAGGGAAGAGAGTTGGGAATGAGCAAATAAAAAAACGTGGCCTTACTTTATACACTTATATATAAGTTCCTCTATAAGTACTTTAATTTTGCTAATGTCCGATAATATTACAGTAGTATTTGGTTGCTTCTTCCATTCTCCCCTCGTTAACTTATTATTACGTTTCATTTTATTGTTGCGCATTCTTTATTATTCGTTTCCTCACTGGAGTGAGCTGGCCTGGACTGGGCTCACTGGGTTATCTCTATCACGTTTGTCTCAAGTTCCTTTATGAAAGCAGAATCAGATGAACTCGGCATTGCACTACTTTGCGCAAAGTTTATGTGTTGGATTGCTGTCTGCCTGTAAACGATACGCAGATAACAGAGCACTGGTTGTTGCGGACGGTAGTCTCTTAAGATAATAAACTTTTTACCCATCCATCATCCATTAGCGAAGCAAAACTATTTTATGATAGGAGAATAGAGAATGCGATAATGTAGTAATCTAAAACCTGTGCTCACTATTACTACAACCTATATACTAACCGTCTACTGTGCTCTGCCTTCGACTCAGTCTTAAGAAACAGAAATATTCTTCATAACTTAATGTGTTGTGGGGTAATCTGATTGTCGGGATTATTAACGATGTTTGAGTTTAGTTTAGTTGTGCTTTGATGTTGCTAGTGATAGAGTTGCTACAATCTCCCATTCACCGTGTATCACATATAAACGGGGGAATAGCACAGATTCAGCAATTCCAAAGATAGCTGTTGTAGCTACGTGTCTTGTAACTAGCTCCAAGTGGCAATGCAATCTGTTCTGTGTGCAGATAAAATAAACCGTGACGTCAACATTTCGGTCTACACTCTTTACACGCCATAGTAAAGTCTTATGCTTAATATTACTGCTTAATTCTTCACTTTGCCAATATGTTGGAGCAGACGTCCACACTAACCCCCACTTGAGAAAAACTGACTTGGTACAAGTTAGATTATTTGTTTGAGGAGATGACCTTACACTCATTTGATGTGCTGTGCTTTGATGTGCTGGACTGCGTGGCCGGCTGGCACTGCTCTAACAAATAGAATATACCTATATAAATACATACATGCAGGTCTGTAGTGCAATAGCCAGAGCTTCACAGATAAAAGGCAACGAAAAGCACAAAGAGACTCTAAACGCACAAGATTGATAAAGGAGTGAAGAAATGTTGAGTAGAATTGGATTGAAGTGCAGCCCTAGTGCCATGCCATTGCCAAGGCACCTTTCATTATACAAATGACTTGGAATTTTGTTTCTTTCTTCTCTATCATTACAAGATTAGTGTCATTAAAAGTCGACTCCCCTTGGCATTGCAGTCCGCTCGAAACCCATATTTAAGTGCAATTGTGCTTGACGGATACTATTACATTATACTCTGTGCAAGATGCATTGCTCTTCACGTCTCTCTGTGTTGTTGGGCTTTGTGTGTGTGCGTCTTACTAAAAAATATATGTTTCGCGTAAGATGAATGTTGATGTGAACTTTGAGTTTTTACATGTGTACAGGTCTATGTAGATGAGAACACACAGTATAACTATATACGTAGTGCACATGCAAGTGAAAAAGAAGTTTGTAGTTTGGCCAGTATAGTGTGAGTCATTTTTAATGTATGCATTTCTACCATACTCGCTTAATGCGGAGTTGTCTTCTGTTGATGATGCTTTGTGTGAAGAAACAATAAGAATTGTTGAAGGATTTGTAATAATAATTAACAGACTTGTAGCAACAAGTAGGAAGACTAATAACAAGATAGATACTGCAATTGGTCTCTTCAACATACATCCTTTCCGTGCATGAAAATGTAGCCAACAATATGTTGTCGCCCCTTAATTCATATCGTATGCAAACATAGCCTAATTGCAAATTAGTAGGTAATGGAAATCAATTAAGAATAAAACAATAATATATTTTCATTAAGGCGAGACGTATTTATTGCATTTGTAATTGTCTTTTGTCCTTTTAGCCTTAGTTCATTTCATTAATACAGCACATATTTAATCTCGCAACAACGCAACTGAATCCTGTAAAATCAACCTAAAAATAACAGTACTTTTACATAAATTTTCACACTAATATTATACACATAATAAACATACATACATTCCAATAATTGCTGATACACAATATATAATACATACATATTAGCAACTCTGAATGATAGATGAATTACTTTTATTTGCTTATAGTTTCAAGCTATTACGCCTAAGAGGTAGCTATATAGCTATAAATATGTAACTCATAGTCATAGTGTGTAGTTCTTATATTTAACTAATATGGTTATTGTACACACAGGCTTAGCCGGAATGTATTGTTAAATGTTTAGTATAATTGATAGTTATCCTACAGTTTAATTTCGGATGCGGAGGTCATTCATTTATCAATATACGATCACTAGCTAATGATTTGTATTTTATACAATAAACATTGAGATCTGTATCTTAAAACATTGGAATTATCTACTAATTAAATATGCTAACCTTATACATACGTACGTCTGCGCTGATAGTGGGGCACGCAGCCTTACCCAATACCTTCGCATGTATGTGTATTTGTGTGTTAACTCGCATTGCACTAATTGACGGTTAGTTAGTGGTGGTAGTAGTTGTGATGCTGTATAGTTTTCTTATACAGTAATCATAATTCGACTAATTATTAATTTGCGATATCTTCACCTTCTGGTCGATGTAATTGTAATCACACAGTACGCCGTAGTGACTCATAAACCACTTCATTAGTGCATTTATTTTCCCAGAAGGAGGTATATATACATATATAAGTTAAACAGTGTGTGCATATATCACAATAACAAGAAGGGGTACGAAACACAATATTATTATTAAGTATATAAAGTTAGCTACGGCGAGATATTGAATATAAAGGGTTTGTTGCAGAACACAGACGTACTATTACTTCTACTATCATATGCCTACAATTAAAATCATTTCATACTCAGTTAGATTTTTTACTAACTTAATTACTAACGATATCCGCACTGCCATGATGATTCCTCAATGTTTCAATTTTCAGTTCATGTTCTCTTGCTTTACCTCTGAGAGCATTTATGCTAGTGGCACGGCGCTCCAGGTCGGAAAGGCCATACTTCTGTTCAATGGCATGGGAATTGGGTAAAACATGGAAATCACTGCTGCTGTCGTCCCCGTCGTCTTTTATGGGAGAACTGGATTTTCTATCACGGCGGCTTTCAGGACTATAGTGAGGACTTGCGGTGGAGCCTCCGAGAGGACTGTGTAGGGAGGCAGAGGACCCAGAACCAATACACATGTCAGGAGATGTCAAGTGGTGGGCAGGGATTTGATTCATTTGCTGGGCCGCGGCCGCTACGTTTAGGTGAGCAAGGAGATTCTGGAAAGACGGTGGTCCCGGCAAATAGGAAGCCGCTGCGGCGGCGGCCGGATTCAGAAACGGTCCTCGGTAATTTAAAGGTGAATGATGGGCTGACAAAGCGGATTGGAAATAAGGTAAATGGGGACTCCAGGGGTGAGGGATTCGGTGAGGTAACATATGGGAATTCGGAGGGGAGGGAAGCGATTCAATGGACGAATGCTTGCGGAGATACAAGGGTCCGAATGGCATTGGCCCCGGCTGGGGTTGTGGTCCTCCTAGAGTGATTGTTGTTGAGAATGGATTGTAAGGGTGCGATTGAGGGCCCACCTTCATAACAATAACAAGAGGAAACTTAATTTCTGGGTCTAACAGCTACAGCATTTACAACATAAACGTTGATTTCCATACAGAGACACTCACCTTTTCATTTTTGCGCCATTTCGCCCTTCTATTTTGGAACCACACCTGCAATGACAAGTGGTACATCATTAAAACTACAGTTAATCTTTATGGATTGGCTAAACAATTCGACCTTTTTAAACTACCTAAGTAATCCAGGATATCACTTTGACGGGACGTGCAAACAGTAGATTTACAGATATGTTCTGTTATATATAATATTCCTATACCCTGAAACCATAAATGTTCGTGCCAAGCTGCAAAAATGTATGAATTCACCTCTAAAATGTAACTTAATCTCTTTAACCCAGATATTTTTTAGCTAAATAATATAGAAAAATGGTAAAATTACCTGTATTCTCGCCTCTGTCAAGCCCACCTTCATTGCCAGTTCTTCCCTGTGTTCAAAAAAACAAAACATTGTTATTAATTAAGATTATAAACATATATAGTGAATAATAAGATATCTTCAATTCTAAATGAGCTTTGCCAGTTCTTCCCTGTGTTCAAAAAAACAAAACATTGTTATTAATTAAGATTATAAACATATATAGTGAATAATAAGATATCTGCAATTCTAAATGAGCGACACAATAACTTGCCATGACACGTGTCACGTCATTGTGTTCGCGGACAGATCACTTTCATAAACTAAACCTCTACACATCTCACCCATTCAATAACTAATAAACATCTCTTGGTATTCTGTAACGTACTGGCTCTTTGTGTCTGATTTGATTTTCAGAGTTACAAGAAGAACAATGCTATTGTTTCTCCATCTTATTAGCGTGGACGAAATTCAAAAGGAACTTTCCAAGAATCGTTCGATTTTTCACAGTAGGAACTCTGAAGCGATAATTTCCTCTGTCCACTTCACCCAACTTTCGGCAGTCTTTCATTCTTCCCATTCTGAGAAAACACCCAAAAGACTGAAAGTCAAAGGTGCACTTTTGGTCAAATAAAAGTCAGTCAGAACATAGAGCCAGAACAACTTAAACTAAAGAAGGCCTGGCCAGTCGTTCGATCCGATGTTTCCTTTCTTCTCATTTTGTTACAAGTTAGACTTTAACTATTATTACCTATTATTACTCCCTTCCGTTCCTTCAACTCGTGTTTGTTTTCTGCTCTACCTCTCTCTACCGCTTTACCTCTACAATAAGCCTGTTAGTTAGTCATTCGCACCCCCCTACCAACAAAAGTTCAGCTTTGGCCCATTGCAATGTATTGAAGGTCTGTTTATCTTATATATTATCATATATATTATATGAGGATTATTGCTAACCTAAACTATCTCTCTCACCCGAACCTATAATTATTTACTCAATTTTAATTATTTTCTTAGTCTCAATGTGCACTGTTTTCCTAAGCGGAGGTGTGGCATTAATTCCTGCTTTCAGCTCATTTTAAATGAAAATCCCCATCATCATATTATCGGAGCTTGTAAGACACTTGGGGAGGACAAGACAACTTGGTCAAGACATGGGAGGCCGATTGAATGAAGTAACCTAGTCAAAGTCACTTGTTCGTAACCTTGCACTTCACAGTTGTATTCACAATCTAATAATACCATAACGAATACGAGTAGACTTGACTGAATTTAAACGTGAAATTGGTGTATTATATAAAACCAGGTAATTTAATTCTACTGCTAACAATACGACTGACGTAAGATGTTTTATATATGCAATATACTGGAAGCACAATTTCAATTCAAAGAAGTACATTTCCACAGATATTATGTGTTCATTCATTTTATTGCATTAAAGTTTTATTCTGTATCCAAAGTGCATCCTGTACCGGCAAAGGTATGAAATAAAATGATAGATCAGGTTGCGTCGGACTTGAGCTGACTTGACAGGCTGCCGTAGTAAAGCGTCCTGCCTCAGTGTTGTTAGGAAAGATCTGATTTTCTCATTTCTTCTTCTCATCTTGTCATGATCTTTCTATAAGAGAATTTCTTGGGAAACCCCTGCTGAGACTAATATTTCCTGACTTAATTAATTTAGCCCTTGGCAAATGTTTCATTTTCCTTCCCTATACTAAACGTTTTTTCCTTCCGATATACATTCACGAACGGGGTTAAAATGGGTAACACATATTCTATGTAATGTGATGTACATATTTTCACTACATGTATACATACAATAACAACATATAGGAAACTCCGAATTGTTGCATCAGCCTGCAGTAGTACATATACTGAGGAAACAAGAATACTGCTTACTTGGAATTACCTAATAATGTTAGTACATATAGTATGTATATAATCATTAGAAGTAGTATCTGATTCGAACCACAATGGAACGTCACACGGTTGCAACATCCACTGAAAAGTTGCATAGAAAATCTCATAAATGCGGAAACGTGAGAATTACATTTGTAGAGTAGCAAAATTTTGCTGCTAGCATATCAAAATTATTTATATGTAAGTATATCCAAAAATTGTTCATTTTTTTCGAAAACTAAATTTGGGTGAGATGTGTTATTCCATTAATTACATTAGAAGAGAGAAAGGACAAAATTCAATATTATATTAAATAAATAGTTCACCTGGTAAATACGTCTGGGTAGCTGTATTGCACAAAGTCAGATGTAAGCAGCAGCCACGCGTCATCACCGAGAAAAATAATGAAATAGAATTATAGGATTTGCACATAGTAACAAAATGCATCCCAAAGGGTTTACAACATATTGAACCTTAAATTATTTATATTTAGCAGAATTACAATTACTCACTGTGATTTACTAAAGTATCTCTCGAGCTCCTCAAGTTGATAACTGGTGAAGGTGGTGCGGTAACGCCTTTGTTTTCGTTTCGGCAAATCATCTAAACCTTCTGACCCGTTTTCATCAGAAAGATTGTCCCGAATATCATCATCTTCCCTATCAGTGTTTTCGTGAGGAGATCCATTTTTCGAGGATTGATCCCCATCTGGCTCCGAACACTGAGGTGAGTCTACAACTCGAATGAGTTCGTCCTTTGTCCCATTACAATTTTCCTTGGGGGAGGAACTGCGCCGATTATTCTCATTCTGCAAATCATAATCTGGAAAAAAGAGAAAGAATAATTTTTCAAGTCAAACTCGCAAGAGTTTTAAACCCATGATTTTTGTTTTTCATAACTTGAACGGTCAACCCATTCGTGCATTAATAAATCCTATTAGAGTTTGCACTTGAATCAATTTGCTCCTAATAAATATTAACATAATATTTGACAGGTTCCTATTGCATCAGAGTATACTTTCTACTCTGCAACACATAAACAAAGGCTTCGTACGATGAGGCTGACTGAGCTAGACACCCAGTAATGGGAAGCGACAGACAGGCGACTGTAGGGGCAGAAGACTCACACCTGAAGTTGATGTGATCCTCTCTTATCCCGAATGAAGTGAACTAACTGGCTGATTTGAGATTGAATCACCAGCAGATTGACTTGTGCTGTTACCTCCTCTCTGCCACAGAGACCATTACATAAGATTGAGTCAGTCAGAGAGTCTGAGTGATTTTACGAGGAAACATGACCCATCCATTAGAAGGGAAGACACAACGAACGGATAACACTAATGTTCTAAGTCGGCAGTCATCTCAACTCTACTTAAGTGATCACATCACACACAATAAGAGAAATACAACAGTCAAGTCAAGTCCAAGTAAGTAGGTAAGTTAGCTCTGAAGACAAGTGAAGTCAATTCAATCCTGTCCGTCCGACTATGTTCCTTGTCATACTACAGATCACCATAAGTATACTTAATACACAAATGTTATAAGTATATATATACATATACTTGTTAGTAACTGTTACACTCTCTTGACTGCATCTCTGATTGTCAGTCGAGACGAACAAAAACTCACACGAAGACAGTCAACACTCAAGTCCAAGTTAACTCATTCAATGAGCAAATATTCCGATTCATTTTCTTAAGGAAATGCCTAAAGAAGGTAAAGTACCCAAATGCAATGATACTAATACATAATAATTACTACGTAGTGGTTTTTCTGTTGTCATTGTACTGTATAGTGGTGGTCCACGTAATTTCAGTGCCAGAATGTTTCGCTGCTTATTAACTTATGAAATTCACAGACAGTAGAGTAAAATGACACATTATATGCATGTATGTAAGTACCTAAAAGAAATTCAAGCACGGAGGTTCACATTATTTTGTAATGTTCAATCACAAAGGATCCACGAGGTAGGTAGACAGTGATAAAAGGAAATAAATCAATTTCCAAACAGCATTATTATCATTACCTTCTACACCGCAAGTAAACATGGTAAACATTCTATACTCGAATTGAATAAATTATTGGTTTCCTTCGACGATTTCTTCGTCATATCGTAACTACTTATTCGTTGTACTTATTTAATGCGGTGGTGCTATTTTTTACATAACTTTTGGTGATTTATGTTTATCTAGTGAATGAGGGAAGAGTGTTAGTGCTACCGACAAGTAAAAGAAATTCATTTTCTATATGCTGTGCTCCTTCTACTCGAATTGAAAAGGAAGCAGTGGGCAGAGCTAATGTGCGTGGGTAATATTGAATAAGTAGTGACATACGTGAACGTGTGAGAAGTGAATTTCTGTAAGTAGGAAAGTAATATTTGCCCATCTAATAAAGTAAATCCAGTCGGGTACCTCAAATTCCCATTATCAGATAATACAATTTCATTCTCAATACCTACACAGCATTAATACACGGTGGCTGGCTGGCTGGCCTGGCCTGGCCTTCTCGCAGCCACTGAGACGCATTGTGGGAAATGTGAAAATTCTATTGCCATGTCATTATGTAAGTAAGAAAGAAAAACATCATTATAGATAAATCTGGTCAACCGAAACCAACTCCAATTTATAGGAAACGAAGCTAAACGAAGCCATTAAGCACTAAAGATGAACTGCTACTGGTGTGTGTACTAAAATCTGTATAATAACAAAATGGGATTTGTCTCAACTGAAACAGAATCTGAATTGCCTCCACTAATGTGTTTTGAATTCTGTGTAAAACAGACCAGTCGTAAATCTGTAAAATGTAGTAAACGTAGGAAAACTCGTGTATTTTTTGTCAGCTTAATTCCTATGGATAAGTCGTATATAAGCGATAAACGTAATTTTGCTTCCTCAAATTCACACAGTAATAATTTCCAGCTTGATTATAGTATCTACTATGTGAATCCACACACACTAATACTTAATCGTCGCTCTGTAATATATAATGCAATGCTGTGAGTGTCATTTTGTGGCTGTGGTTTCGTTTCGTTTCGTCTACTTACACTACGAACCATATACATTACCAATGTAACGAAAAAGTTAATAGGCCTAACTAACTACACTACTGTGTAGTAATCCATAATATATCGTTAACTGTTTTACAGATGGGTTGTTTGCTGCTGTTGCAAGCGCTCTACTGTGCACCACTATCAAATTATATTACAATCTAAAACATTCAATCCAATCATGACTAATTCTCTCCCTTTTCTGCGGTTTGATGTTACTAAATTAAAGCAGCTTTGTTTGACTCACAATCTTGTCTCACAATAAATGTCTCATCAGTACGTACAGATATTTTGTTCACCAATACTTTGTCAGAAATCGAGTTTAAGATTCCATACCCACGTGTATAGAAATTAAAGTGGGCAGTACAAAGCATATAGAAACGTAATTAGGATCCACATGTTAAAGCTGTGAGACCTGCTACAGATAAAAATATGTCGAGTGTGAAAAAAATCATGATGTAATGTAGAAATAAATGCTGATAATTTAGTCTAGTCGGTTTATTGAATGAGTAGAGATAATTTTAAGAGTTACAGTGTACGGGGGTAATATAGTTTGACTGCTGTTCTGATTGTGTAATTAACTAATAGAATATCTGCATAGCCCAATTTGTCTACAAGAGAGTCTCTCTCTCTCTTCTCGTCCAGAGGAAGTAAAGGACAGACTCGATTAAATTGAAGGCGCCAGGCCGCTACGGTACAACAAATTGATAACCACAGGTAACTCGAATTATTACGCAAGGCGGAGGTGTTGA
This sequence comes from Plutomurus gul, assembly GCA_019776185.1. Taxonomy (NCBI): domain Eukaryota; kingdom Metazoa; phylum Arthropoda; class Collembola; order Entomobryomorpha; family Tomoceridae; genus Plutomurus; species Plutomurus gul. The sequence continues at coordinate 4,602 of JABASC010001653.1, read as the reverse complement.
AGCCTGCCGATTTAGCGGACAATGTACCTATGGGTAATGATGAGCTTGGTCGCTGCACATCCAACTTTCAGAACAGAAAAGCCATTATTCTCGTACAACAGAGCAGTCAAGTATTATACACATTTACTACTACAGCTTGCACACAGACTGTCAATAGTATAGTTGGAAGCACAAGCTGACGCTAAACGAAAGTAAATCGTTGTTGGATCGAGGAGTGGGAGAAAAAAAATCTTTCAACTCCACAGAGCAGCTAAACTGAATTCAAGTGAGGCAAAGCTGAGGAAACCACACAATGTGGGCTGGTGTGACGTAAAGAGATATGATAGCGTCGAAAGACGCTAATAGACATGGAAAGAGTTTTGTTGAATTTATACAAAGTAGCTGACTGGCTAACAACGTTATGTAATGTATTCTCTTTGGATTATCTCGGTATGAATTTAAATGCGGATAGCATAATATTATAGAGGCAAGGAAGCAAACTCAATTCCTTGTTATGTAATGTATTCTCTTTGGATTATCTCGGTATGAATTTAAATGCGGATAGCATAATACATATATGTAGAGGCAAGGAAGCAAACTCAATTCCTATGATCTGCTTGACTCTGTGCACCCCCGTACTGTGTGTATCAGAGCAATGCAATAAAATCCGATCTCAATGGTAAGCCCAAAGGCAAGAGACCACGATTATGGAAATACAAACTAGTGGTGAGTACTACAGAGAGACACATTTACAACCTACTGCAGCTATGCATCTCTGAGACAATCATATAAAACAGTTCTCTGGTGTTGTACTTTTGGTCTCCTTCTACACCTTCTCCGCCTAAGTCATTCTTTGTAACCAAATCAGACTGTTTTTTTTTCTTCCTTTGACAAAAGTTAGCTCGCACTATACAACATAATAATAATACGCAGCAGTTCAACAATGGCTCAGGGGAGCAATTACTCGGCATAATGGAAAAGGTCAATTTCAGCTTTGTTTCTCACAAAAAGCAACCGTCATGAAGTCAGTGGTACTACTTAATTCAACGAAATGAATGCTACAAACACCGAGATAGAATACTGCGTCTCTACATTATAATCGTGGGACGGTCAATTAGATATTTAACCAAATCAAATTGTATATACTGTATCTCCTATACATATATATGTAGGTACTAATAATACTTAATATTTCTAATTCAAAACATGCATGTAGTGGTTATTGTATGTGGATGACGGTGGAAATCAACTAGTAAGCATTCTGACAATCTACCTACTACAAGGCGATAATGTTGCGGTTACCGATCAATGCAGCAATAAACACTAATGCATTGTAACAAAGCACTCATTTATTTTTCACCTTTAAATTAGCTGTCGATGACTCGGTTCATTTTGCCACCTCACTTTTTTACGAATTACATTCAGAGATCCTGTGCAAGTAGTTTTAGAGTATTATTCTATGTGTATACAGTTTCTTCCCCTCAAATAGTACTACGTAGTATATACGTAGTATATAACTAGAACAAGAGAACACGGATTTTGCTGATATCATCATTACAAATTATCATCATCATATTATTATCATTAAGTTGGGTTAGAGTATCTACTGCATCGCAACGACTGGACAAGGTGATGATAACAGCACAGAGTATCTACTCGAGAGTTTATTACGCACTATCATGTCGTGTACTACTATATGTACGTATGCATAGAGAGAACTATAGAATCCCTGTGGGTTTTGACGAGACTAAATACAAAATATAGCAAACAATACAATACAATGGAGTAGAATACCGAGAGAATTATCGTCGAATTGGGCCGAGTGCCGACAAACATAATTTAAATCCAATTTAACTTTTTGACTCCTATCTAATCCAATCACTTTATGCATGCACGTCTTATATGTATACTTTAATTTATTTTTTACCCATAAGCATACTTTCCTATTCACTCACTCACCATGTTTGTATCTAAAGCCTGTATTAAATTAAAGTTTTTTATTGTACATCCACCGGTGCATAGTTACACTACACTTATTATCCATATTAAACTGTTTTTACTCAGCTTAATTACTTTTTTCTGCAAAACTACCCTTATTACATTACACTGTGTGGTGGTGACTAACTACCTAACATCAACTGTGTTTGTAACGGTTGACCCTTTTCCACACGTAGAATGTACTCCGGACATGAATTTACTAATGGTAAGCACTTTATAAGGCCAATAGAATAGAAATTACAGACTGCTCTTCACAATCTACTATGTACGCGCATAATAATGTGTGTCGTCGTGTAATGGTGTCTCCCATTCTATCAGAGAGAGACCTAATGATAATGTAACGTTAAATGAATAAAGGTGTGTAATTGTATTTTCACTGTATACTTTGAGGAATTGAATTACCTGCAGAGTGAAATGAACTGCTGAAACTCAAATGGGGCTTCGAGATTAATATGTTCTCGCATGATTTCATTATTTAGCAACTCACTTGATTTGATTTGACTCGACTGAAGAGATTTGTAATTGTACTATGGAATGAGTGGAAAGAAATCAGGCGTGTCAAATTATTTAAATGCAAGAGGTAATTAGAAGTTAATGTAATCTGGCAGAAACATGTGAAAGGTTGGCTGCAGGCCTTTATGTAGCAAAATGACGATGTAGGATATTGTAAACGCATAGTTTCAAACAATAAGTGTATACACATGTTTCGTACAGTCTACTTACGCTCTGCATCTTAAGCAACGACTATTACCGGTATCCCCTCTCTACCTTTCTTTCCTTCATGGAAGTGAGAGTAATAAAATAAAATTAGAAAAATACTATGATCTATTATAGTCGTGCTCCGAGTCGTTCACATTTTAAATGAATGCATGGCTCACACAATAAATATAATTTTATTGCTAGAAATGCTTGAGTTATTATTTTATCGATAAAATAATAACACGTCCTTGTGGCTGCTCCAGTTTGTTCTAATTGCTTTAGTGCACAACGTAATTACCAATTCGCTTTGATATTTACTATAACCAAAAAAATATGAACTCATTGCCATCTCAATCAATTGCTGTGTACGTAAATTGATACAACATTGTCAACTGTCACTCGCGAAAATTATAGCTGGTATATAGCATTATGCTAATATGAATCGACCTACCTAAATACAATCTGTACGTAAAATATATTAATCTATTTAGCTTTTCAATTCACAAATCTCTTACGTCGTGCCTATACACAATATTTAATATATCTAGAACTTTAGATGAGAGTAGGTATTTACAAATGTGGTATGGTAGTAGAGAATATTAAAAAACACAGTTTTAATTACATTTAGCCTAATAAGGCAAATGCCAAATTCAAATCAGACCAGACCACCAAGAAATGTACATATAATGCATACAGTTCTTTACGTGTGTACAAGTACTGGATTAATATTTCCCCTTTGTGTACCTGAACAATAATATAATCTCATCCTAAGGAAGAAACTCTAAGCTAACAAAACGTATCATTAACAAAGTAAAGTATCTTTTATTTACTATTCATCTCGTGCTTTCTCTGCACAGCAAAATGGTATGAATGCACACACAGGTATGTATACTTATTAAATGTGTGTACAGATAATACGTAGGACTCCTATGACACCGTAACTATGTGCTTGATGTGTTCAGATGAGAAACAACAAAGTGCAAAGAAAAAGGAAAATGTGAATCAAGTCCACTCATCTAAAGTCAGGTAAATGGTAGAGCGAAAACCATAAAAATGCTTTAAGAGTTCTCTGGTGCCAGATGATAATTGCTGAACTAATTACGTTAATTTTTTGAAGACTAATGATCTTTTCGTGACCTCTTGGCTACGCCTCCCAACATACCAAACATCAAATGGGTATTCTTTAATTTATTTCTTCAGTTCAGTTCAAATCTTTTTTCCTAAACTTGCATAACCATTTCTAAGGGGGATTTAAAGATGTATTTACTCGGAAACATTAATATTATACGTTTCACAAACTTTTGTCAGCACTTACTATCCTAATACTTTACTTGTTTTTTTTATATACGTTTTAATACACCTTTTCCTTGATTGCCTCAGAACTAATAAATTAGAATCTTTCATAAAATATCGGTGTCGATTTTTGACCACTTCAATGACAATTAATTTTCATTATATATGACAAACTTATAAAGAAATGATAACTATAGATAATATATTTTGAATCTAAAATTGTTTTACGGTACAACAACATAATACATGTACGTGAACACAAAATTATTGAGTCAGGATTAGGAAGCAGATAAAACTGGTTAAGATCCAATTATAACAGCCTATTTTAGTCATAACGCTTCAAATATAATACTGTTATAGTGCATTATTGTAATGAAATGTTGATGTCTGATTTGTCGAAATGCAAAGTAGCACCAGCTTATGGAGTGATAGTGATTACCAGTTAGATTCCATGTCAATTGTTCCCAAATTGTTGCACTGCATGCAAACCTTACTCAAAATACGCTCACAGTCCAACGTTCGTATGTAACACGAATTGAAAATGTGGGTAGCCAAAGGAATTAGTGAACATGTAGTTAGCGCATGAACTTGTCATTTAAATTACATATTTATGTAAACGTTCACAAACATAAT
>JABASC010001652.1:0-21849 GCA_019776185.1 Plutomurus gul | reverse complement strand
AATCCGCTAACATTCTATGATTGATTTTAAAGCCAAAACTAATAATTTCCATCTTACACATAGAGATCTATTATAGATCTTCTAACAAAATGCATCCAACTGATATAATCAATTTTTCTGCAAGTCCATTTCATGTTTTGTTTGTATTCAAGCTAACGAACTATCAAGATAATTTACTCAAGCAGACGAGAATTTGTATTCAACGTATGTATTTACCAATATTAATATTGCTTCTAATAATTTTCGGCTTCGTGGGCAATTTTATAGAAAAGATTAAAAATTACTTAAGAACTACAGGAATTGATCCTGTGAGTTTCACTTGGTGGGTTGTACCTCCTACGACGGGTCCACCTACCCATACATTACAGTCAATCGAACTTGAAAGTGCTACATACATTTTTCTCCTCATAATCATGGATAACCATTCTTTAATATGTATTTATAGCAAGTAGCGCAGAGCTTGCGTGCTTGGAGAGTGCGCCGAAGGGTCTAGGGTTCAATATATGCTGTGGTTAATTATTTCTGGTCATTTAAGAATGGTTACCCGTGATTATTAGAAGAAAAATGTAGCACGTTCAAGTATGACTGACTGTACTGAATGACGTGCTAATCTTTCTCTATAGTACTGCGATCGGATTTCTTGTTGGGGACACTTGAATTGAATATGGGACACCCAATTGAGTGGCAAGGGGTAAATTTACCCCTTACCTTAATCCCCGGATTGTGTAGGAAGAGGATTCCCGAATTTTCAATTTCCGGGCAGCAGATCTTATGATAATCTTTTTTATGGCTTTTAATTTGGCAGATGTGATTTCTAACCGACTCTTTGAATTCCACATTTTCTGTATCTGCATGCTTTGAAATGTACCTGTATGGTTGTTTTGGGGATTCTGTCGCTTATCTTGAACTGGTGCCAGGTCAACTTTGGATCAAATTTCGCCACGGATTTGTGGTACTAAATAATGCGTTTTGCTAACGCTTCTCTTTGATAATTTTTAAATTTTAACATTTTTGAATTCCAAAAAGTATACTACCGGTAGAGAAGAAAATTCAGTACTAGAAAGTGCTTTCTTCAAATATTTGAATGGTTCGCCTCACTGTACCTGTTTACGGTTCAACTATTTCCTGTGCCTACTTTCGCTCCTGGCCATCGGTTGAAAATGTACTCGTATGAGGCACTACAAGTGGTCTATGACACAGGAAGTAGTCTGATTTCATTCCAGTTACTCTGGTTCACCTTAATAAAAGTGCACTTCTATGATTTTTGCTAAAAACAACGGATAGCGTAATAAAGCGTAATGCAATAAAAGACCTTTGGGGTTGCACTTTTGCATTGAATTAGTTTTCTCTGAGAACGTTTGTCAAATTAAAATCCTTGCGGACACAGCAGTATCGTGGTTGAGCACAATTGTTTAGAGTTAAGTGTGCTCACTCACAAGGACTGATGTATATATGTAGTATAGGATATTGAATTTAGTCTAAAAGTTGTTTGCAAAATAAATAAAAAGTAATTTAAATTTGTAATTCACTGTGATGGTTAGCGGAGACTAATATTCGAGATACTTGTTTTGTTGGCGTAAGTAGGATCCGTCAACCATAACATTTATGTGGGTTGTTGATAATAGTACATGCCATGGACCTAAATTGAACCCCAGCTGTTTGTGCAAACACAAAGACTTTACACGAAAATAAACCTACATTCTGCAAAGATGTCTACACACGCGTACACTGTAGTGAATAGTGAATGTATTTGTTAGGTTAGTGTCTCACATTCTTAATCTTTAAGCTGGTATCGTACGATATATAGGTCCATCTCGTTCCACATCGAAAAAAGAATGTATGTAGCGTTTCCCTTCCCAGTCAAGTTTTAGTCCCTGTTGAATTGGTCTATGAAGAAAAACTTTTAGGAAGAAAACCTAAATATTTCAGCATGGTAAAGCGTAGAGTTCCAAACAAAAATTAAATATTCTATTCTATTCTCTTCCGCCCTTCTTCTTCTTGTTAGACCTAGTTGATACGTAGTTGTTCTGAGTTTTCTCGCTTGGACTTGACTTTTCTTGAACGAAAGTCTGCCCGCTCTGCCACATGTAATATTACTTGAATGTAGTTTACACGTACACATTCATGCATATATCTCCGTTTCCCTCATCTCATATTTTTTCCAAGGCTTCCTTTCACTTCCTTTTCCTCTGCTCGTCTTTACGTCTTGAAACAACAATGAGAGTGAAAGGTAGGTAGAGTTGGGGAAGCAAAGGGAAAATCGTGAAAGCTGCTAAAATATGGAATTTTATAGGGCTTTTGAGCAGAAAACTCGCTATAAGGCCAGTCTTCATGAAATACATAAGTACATAAATGTATATAAATGTGTGGATTTGTGAGTTCAATAGGTTACTGCAACGGATAATATCTCACAATAGATTGCATCTCTCTCTCTCTGTATGTGTGTGTGTGTGTGTGCCCTCTGCAAAATTGCAGTTCTAGTACCAATTCACAATCGTCTACGTACATGCACATCTAATACGTTTACAGTTTACACAATATTGTTCTTGCTGTGTTCCGCTATTCTTTCGATCTCTCATGCAGTCACTAAGATCATTTTATTTCGTTTCATTTTCACCATTTGCAAAATATATTTTCCTGTTTTTCCATTTCATTTCGTCTTTTTCCCACGACGAACACAGTTTTGCGGGTTTTCACCATCGTTCTACTTGTTTAATGTGCGAGTTTTATCCGTATTTACATTTTTTGTGTACAAAGCATTCTGTATGTTTATATATTGGTGATCCTACAAAGGTTTAGTTTACCCATGTATAGTATGCAGTTTTCATCTAGATGTTTACCACTCTAAGGTAGATACCACATCGCTGTCAAAGTTTGCATGGGTGTAAAAGTGTACTTACCTTTGTTTAGGAATATGTATGTATGTACCATTAGCTGGAGCAATAGTAATATTTTTTCGGATGGGCCCTTTTTACTGTTGCATTTATGGACGAGTTCTAAGACCGTGGTAAATAAACAGGCAGTACGGTAGAATTGAAGATGCAAAAACTCTTAAGGGTAAGACCAGTGAAGCCCAAGTACAATAGATACTCAGACCAGCAGAAGAAAGTAGCTGAGATGGTATACGTATATAAATACAGTAGATACTGAATTTAATGGCAAAAGTTGTTCTGTATTCTTGTTTTTTTTAAATTGCTGACAGAAATGGTGATTGTAATGCAATAGAAAATTCTTCTTTGTGAGAGATTCACTGCATTTGAAGAATAAAGGTGGGCAAGGGCACTAGTTCACTTTTTTGGGCTACTGTTTTATTGCAACTTTGGCCTACATAGTTTGTGCGAACAATGTGATAAAGTGGTAAAAGGGATTATTAAGCTTAGAAAAAATACTTGCATGCATCCTAAGGAGAAAGTCCTTTACACATTTACTTTGCAAAATTCTTCAAGGGTTTAGATATGCAAATAAATTGTGTTAATAAAACATGTTCAATGCAAACATAAGTGAGTGCTGATGTTCATTGTACATACGTAGTATTTTGAAACTTACTTTTTGTTTATTAGACCGTGTTAAAGGAGAAAGCGTTTCCAATGCTCCAATCTTATTTTCGTAGCCGCCTTAATTCTGGCAAAACTGTATCCAATTACAAAGAATAGTATTTTAGGATATTTCCACTAACAAGCACTACGAAATCAGAAGTTTATTTTAATTATTTATGTTTACAAGGGTAATTGCATCGATTTACTAGGAAATACTAGAGAAGGTCTGATTGCAAAATACATTCAGAAAAAAACTGTGCTGGTACGACCAGGGAAAAAGAAACGCACATGTGTTTTCGTTTCCAATTCTGGGTATTAGTTATTTTGGATGCTCGGCTTGTTTGTGTAACCAAAAGTCAAGTATCAGTGCAGTAGTGGCCACATCAAAACTTTTTATTAAGTATCAGTGCCAGTAGTGGCCACATCAAAACTTTTTATCTTTAACACAAACTTTAACTTTTCAGTGGGCAGTTAGAAAAAGCACTCCCAGTCGAGTTGGGTTTTGTTTAAACTCTGTTTGTTGGCTTGATTTCTCCGTCTCCATTTGGTTTTCATTGCTTTTGGTTAGTTTTAGGTGGCGGAGATGCGAGCAACAAAAAACTCGCCCATTCTTTCACTTTAGGGATTCATACGAAGAAGTTTTGCTTAGAATGGTTGTGGGCGTCGCAGTGTGTGTAAGCTAGTTGAATTCTATATACTTAGGTACGTTACTATATATCATCGTCTATACACTATACATACACAAGGAATGAAGTAAAAGTAAAAGAGCAGTAGTAAACTCAAACTCCATAATCTGACTCGAAAGTAGGAACTAAAGCTCTATGTTGGCTCAACTGATTTTATCGCAAATTTACTTGGGCAATTCTGTCGGCGCTTTGAGTTTAAATCCTTGATTTAATTTTCCGTGTAACTTTCCCAAACGACAACAGTTTTGCTAAATATATCACAAATTATATTGAGTGCTCCATTTTAACTAGTATTTTATGCTTACGCATACAATTTATTTTACACCCAGCCTCTATCTTTATTTTCTGTAGCTTTGTGTAGGAAAAGTCATTCAGCATTCAAATGGGAAGCCAGAAATGACCCACAGAACAAAGGAAGTTTGTAATCCTCCACCATACCTTTCTGGCTCACGGGTCGTGCTCAAGAACCCACTCATTTCTGCAATGTTTAGTTAATATTCTCAAACTAATGCAAAATACTGAGAATACTCCATAATATGAAACAATACAACTTTGCCCAAAGTAGCACAAAAGAACTCCTACTCCATTGCACAGTCAGTTTTACTGATCCACTTCGACATCGTGAGCTTCATATTCTACAAAGCTCTTGTATGTTATTAGATCACTGGTTTCCAATCCACTATATTAATTCACCTACCTTATACATAACAAGTTCAAAGAAGCTGTTGCACAATCCTTTTAGTCACTTCTAAACAAAAACCGCAACATCGACAGTCTCTCTGTTTTTAGTGAAAATTTTCCTCCGTTAATTAGACAGCTCACTCGTGGATCGATGGGGGCGGGTGGTGAAATCAACGTAATACATACTTCTTTGATTTTCACTGATTCTGAGTTTCACACTTATAAATATAACAAAACCACCTACACATTCAGATGAAATACTGTGCAGATTTCTTTAGAAACAAAAACCCATGTTAGAACTAAACTTACAACTCGTCATGAAATATATATTCTATACATCATGCATCCTAACCAAAACGCAAATATATTTAATGAACACGGTTTATATGTTATTTAATTGAAGAAAAATAATAACACAACTCTGACTTTACATGCAAGACAGACAGACAGACAAATTAGAATCTGTCATGTCATAAGTGACTGCAGTTTGGAAGGCGAGTTCTGATTTTGAGATACTTATATTAGTATTTGTAAATGGGCAAAAATATTGCCGACTGCGATATTGGGTAGCATTTAATCGGTCTCATAAATATGTATATATATCTGTACTTTGCATTCGATCTAAGAGTACATTGGTTTAATAAACATGTTGATAATTAAATAAATGTTTTTGTTTTCTTAGTGCCACCTGATAAACCTGTGATTTTCGATGCGAACAAAGTAGTTGCCTCATCGGTGATTGGGCCTTACAAAGAGGGCAGCGACCTTGTACTTTCCTGTGAAGTCTATGGAGGTCAGTTGATTTTCAATTATTTAAAATGATTATTTTTTACCATTGTAAATGGGCAGTGTTTCCAATCCACTTGGATAGATTACGAATAGAAATTTCTCCGAGCAACGATGTTATAATACGAAAATTAGGAATTACATAAACATGAGAAAAGCAATCTTAGGTACCTATTTCTTATTAATCATTCTACCGATGGTGTTGATTGAGATTATTCAGCTTTAATATTCTACAGTGCGTCTTTAAGTCTCCCATATAATTTAGTAACAAACGTAGGTAGTACTTACTAAGAAAAACTGGCGTATCAACGAAACAGAATGTAAAACCTCGTCAAACAGCTTTTTTACCTGGTAATAATAGCAACAAATAGCATTCATAAACAATCTGCGTTGGTGGTGGTTGTCGTCCATACATCATCAGCGTTCGTCTACAAACCAAGCAAATAAATTTCGTCAGTTTCGGATCTGGCCCCACTTCAGCAAAGCAAAACCAGTTATTCAGCAGGAATCATATCCGCTATTAAGATATATCAGTAAAATAAATATTATTATATTGGTGGTGGAAAATGAAGAAGCTGTTGACGCACAAATTTAAGATGAGTTATGATTATATTATGATACATGTAGTACCAAGCACGGTGGCTACTCCCTTCTTGTCCAAAGTTCTGATATTTTGTAGAAAATGTGAAATTTTTATTTGATTTTCTATTGTAAAGTTTTCAGTAAATCAAAAGCTTTTTAACATCCGGATTTTGACAAAATTACTTGTTAAAATGTCGTTAGTTCACTGTGCAACAGAATCTCGGCTTACGGACTGCTCTCTATGCTTCTTATGTAAAACATTCTGCTGTATCACTTATTACAAGTAAAACGTATTCCAAACTTTTTCCCCTTGAGCCCGACTATTGATCGTACACTTGCAGAATTAAAGCTAGATTGGGAGACCAAACCTAACAGGAAGTTGACGTGTTGTGATGTAGTGTGAAATTAATCTTTGAAAATTATTTGGAGTGAGTACTGTTAATCTCTATTTAATGCAAGGTTTGTTACTAAATATTGGTCAACAAATTATAGTTGGAACTTTGAAGTATGAAAGATCTCTGCTTAAAATATCTTAATATTGAGACGCAGACGCACTATAACTGTTTGTATGAAAAATACACAGTAATTTCACTGTTTTTTTCTGTAATGAAGGAGAATAAATTTGTTATTTCATCTTTCCATCCTCACGTTTGGCAATAAGATAACCAAAACGATGTAAAAATAAAAATGAACCAATTTTTTAAAATGTCATCCTCTCGACTAACCATTTGTAAAAATATGTAAACTGAATTCAACTTCATATCTGTTTAAATATCACGACTGGCTATTGAACACTTACAGAGAAACACATCTTCTCTAAAGGGGAAAAGTTTTCTTCCCCGTAAGTTCTTATTAATTACTCAGACAATCTGAAGCGAAGCAAAACTTTGTGGAATATTTGGTAGGAAAGAATTTTATATAAAAATTGTTTTATCTTGGTTTTAGGGTGTTCCTACAGTGCTTTGTGCAGTCGGAGGACGTTGATTTTTATATCAAAATATGTATGAGGTTTCTACCTAGTAATTTCACAACTTAGATATTGCTATGCAAACTCCTGCGTTATGTCTGCATACTGTCTGCATAGTTGTCATAAATTCAATTATGTAGGACGATAAACAAAGAACCATGAGATTGTCTATTGTAAATTATTGCCATTTCATAAATGGTAAAAATCACGGACAAATTGTAAAGAAATATAAAACCCAACGGGCAACCTTGTTAATTCTGCTAAATTGTCTAGAGTGCTTACAAGGGTTTATTCCTTTCTTCACAATATAGACACAATATAGACCCCTAATACAGACTCGGGCAAGCAGTGCGGTGTGTACAAAGTGTGAAATTCATTTGAATATTGCATTTGCCGATCCTTTTTTCAGTGGAATGTGTTGTTCGTTGTCGAAGCAGGTGCAGACAAGTCAACCATATTCTTTGCGAAATGACGGTGTTATGTGACCACCAAGTATTTATTGTTTAATTTCATTTCAGTTTGCATAACAATAGTCACGGCATATTATGTATATTTAAATAGGTAAACACTTCAGCACAATTTACACCATTTTGATAACTTACTCAGACACGCGTGCGTACCAACAATTAGTTAAATGATCTAGAAATAACTTATTCAAGGCTGAAAAGGCTTTTCTTGATAAACACAAAATTGTTTGTGTTGAAACAAAAAATGCAACTAGAGTGGGAAATAAAAGCTTTTGGAAAATCGGTTTAATGCACGACTCCTAAATACCAGTGCTCCAATTGAATAGCATGTATATTCCTTACTGCTTCAAATTACAACAGTATATTATTTTCGTGACAACGAGACTAGAGACAGTAGTTGGGGGGTCGTAAATTCAAAGGCTAATATAAACGACGTTGAGGTGGTTTATTTGACAAAATGTTGTTGTCCAATTATGAATTTCTTTGTAGTACTTGAAGTTGAAGTTCTTCTAGGAAACTAATTTGTTATGTAAGCAGAGAAGATAGTATTCATTCGTTGCGCTCAATTACTTACGCTCATGACTTTGAGTAGATGGTGGGAATGAGGAGAACCTTTCACAACACTTTTTTAACATGTGTTGTAAAGGGTTTCCTTGAGTGTTGCAGCCACGAGGCATGAGCACTTCTAATTTCGGTTCTCTTTTATGAAGAGTTCGTTAATCTAAAGTTTTTATAGTGGCACTCCTTTATTTTATTGATGCCAGTCTCGTTAGCGGGGTTTTAATTCCTTAACTTACCGAAACTACATACGTAATATGGGATCGTAGAAAAACGGTCCTCACCCGCTCCGTCCACACATATGGCGCGCCTATTTGTTTATATTCACCAACCATAATGAATCTAAAACTTTGTTTTCATTTTCATTTCGTACGAACGCAGATTCTACATTTTCCTAATATTTCCCCGTAGATGGGTTGGTTGTTGTTTTTTCACCAAATCTAATTGACTCTGCAGTAGATATACTCAAATAGCATGTATTTCCGGTCACTGTTGTAGTTGAATAGACATTCGATAGAAATAGTAGCCAACATACATATATTCATTTAGTGGCTAATTGCAAGTACTATTTAAGCGCGTTAATGCTGGCAACGCGTCTTTCTCTACATGCAGCAATAATTCACAAACGTTGCCATTTTACTTAAAATACACGTAGATAGAGCTTTCATAAAGGCACCTAGATGAAAACTCTGTCCGTGTCGACTACTACATGGTCAATTAGCAAATAAACAGCAACAAAAATAATGGAACAATAATAATCTAAGGCGAGCTTTTATTTGCGTCATTTCGAATGCATAACTTCCTGTTCCATTTTCATTGAAGCACCGGAAGCAAGCTAATGGGCTTTGAAATCTAATGACTAATAAATGAGTCACAGTATACCCCAATGTCTGCTTTACAAATATTTTTGGCTTTTGCAATGTGCCTTCTTGTTTTAGATGTGTAGGTGGGTGAAATTAAAACTTTTGAGACATTATTTGTTCATTCAAATTACTAACTCATTAACTACAAGGGGGCATATATGACTTATAAATAAATAGCAAGCGCTCACAAGGATACTATTTATATGAACACGAGAACGTCGTAGCAAATTTTATGCAAACGGGTCGATAGTACAGTATATACGGCATACGCATTCATCATTAATTGCGTATGTACATAGGAAAGAGGAAGAACAGATATGGCAAAGCTAATTGCAATTACCTGGTAACATTAATTTTGTTGCTCTTGTCTGAGGGAGCACGACTGAGAATTGGTCTGCTCGCTCCTAAGTGCCAGATTACTTTTTTATACTGATAAACGGAACGTAAGAACCCAACAATCTACTGTAGCTGTTCATAATAAGCAACGCCCTGCTTCATTAATGTGTTGCTCAGGTACATGTGCACTACCATTCGATCTTTGTGGGTTAATGTACATTACAGCGTTTTTGTATTAGGGGCATTACTATTTACAAGACCATCGTATTGTGGATACTTGGTGAAAGTACTTAAATATTACTACAACACAGTTCTACCGAACTACCGCTGACTCTATGGGAGAGTCTACCAGTAGCCTATTTATAGTCTCTATGAGTTTGTGGTCTTTTGTAGTACAAGGGAAGGGAAACTTTGAGTTGACATGAACCGTGCTGTAAAACGACGTCTAAACAAGCTTAATTTGTATACAGAGTTTATTTTGTTAATTCTGCCTCTATCACAATCAAAGAAATAAAACCAAAGGAAGCTGTACACAGTGTACCGTATACTGTACTCTAAAGCCGCATTGTACAAAAGGTAATATAAAATGTATGGTGTATCCTGCCTTCATTCATTCAGACCGCGAATCTGGCAAAACCATAAAATCGAAACGAGGGAGGATGATTTGAGGGAAAAGTTTTCTATCCTACTTTCTCTTTTGACAGAACGGGGATGGGGAAACATTGTATGTTGTACTATGTACGCAGCTTTGTGGTATTTTAAAGACAGTCATAGAGAGAAAGAGAGAGACCATTGCGTGACACAGCATTTAATAGGAGGAATGATAGGACACCTCTTTGAGTTTTATATTGCTAATGAAGTTGGAGGTTATTAGCACTACATTGCAGCTCCATCATTTTACAGTCTGTCTTATTTAAGCCGAACTGCTCCTGTGGGCAATGTTCGGCCTCCCCACATGACGGTGTATTATAGATTTCTTGTACTACTACTGCGTGGAGATGATGCAGTCAGAAATTACAGAAAAGTCACAATTGCACAACCAAAGGTTCCAAGATTGAATTTGGTGTAAAGCGTAACGTGGTGTAGTTTATATGTATACTATTTACGAGGGGTGAGAAAATATTTTCAGATTTCAAATTCTATGATTTGAGTCTGATTATTTTTCATGATTAGATTTTTCCAGTAATATTTTCTGTAATTTGTTATACTTTCTAATAAATTGCAATTCCTTTTTTGGAGAGCAATATAATATACATAGTTAAATCCATTGTTACAATAAATATTAAATTTGTTCTTAAGCGATAATTGGCACTGTGTTTATTGTGGTATGTGTAACCAATACTAATATACATACATACTACGTGCATTACCGAAATACGACGCTAACCTTAGTAATCAAATTGACTTGAGTAATTCGCTTAAGCCATCTACCTATTATCATAGTGCAGAAAGGGACTCTGAAGTTTGCAAATGTTTGAACACCCCCAGTTCGTTGAATGGGTGAAATGATTCGTTCATTCAATATGACTGTTCTTCGAGTCAACACGATATGATAGCGTGGCAGAGATAAGTGTAAGTTTAGCCATGACGTTCTATTATGTCTGTAAGCATTAAAATGGCGTCAAGTCTTTATACAATAATAATTTAACGCTGACAACGAGTACTTTCACCTCGCTGTCTCATCTGTGTTTTTTGTGTCTGGTGGAAGACACGTAGCTCGTCGCCGAGACGAGTAATAAAACAGAAAGGGAATGACAGGCTTTACTTCCGTTTTGTGACATTTTTGTGTTAAGAGCGTGAGCTTTCTTTTTGTGATCGTTTAGTTAGTTTCTTCGTTCGTGTAGGGCGAGTAGATGTATAAAAACCGAGCCTACGTAACATAACTTTCTAAGATGCAGCCACAAAGTGGAAATTGGTAAAAGCGGAAGACGAGACAAGACAGAGAGCTCTTTTATTTAAGCTGCCGACACAAGGATTTTCTTGTACCGTGAAGACAGAGCAGAGCGCGTGCTTTCCAAGTGTGCATCTTCATGTTTTATATTTATATATAGCTTTGATTTCACTATATTATATACTTTATCTTTTCGCATATGTACATTATACAAGATACATACACGCGCTTGGGTCGCTAACTGTTATGTAGTTATGTAGGCGCAGTAAATATGTGGCTGAAAGGACGTTCAGTTTGCACCACAATTTGACATAAAGCATGGTAGCGTTACAGAGAGTCTGAGTAACGCCTTAGGAGCGGAAAGGGCGAAGAGTAGACTCTAATGAAATATAATGTAATACTGTGTAGAAAAACTGCTGGATACTTGTGTCCGTGAGTAGTGGTAGTGAGTCAAAGCTAAAAAGGGAAAAGGAAGTCGAGGAAGACAGAAATTGGAATGGATTCGGAAAGAGAGAAACCCATCGTTAATCCATTTGTATCGGTCATTCATTTGTTGTCGCTCAATTACGTTCTTTTGTGGCGAACTGAAGTCAGATTGGCTACGCTGTATTTCTTTTGTGAGAGTTGTTGAGGGTTAAAAATCAAAATCACGATACAATTAAGTGAATTCTACGTTAAAATTAAGTAACTTTTACGTCCGCAGGTGGTTCTATGATATTACGACGCGATTAAGGTCGAAAGCACGATTAAACTTCCTTTCATGATTGTAATCTTCTATAAAACTGCACATTTTTTTGCCCACGCATCTAAAAGTACATATATCTATAAATGGATGATGAGTTGCCAGCGAAAATATATCGAAGAAAGTTTATTATTGTTAGGTTACTTTACCACCAATTCCTTGCACTAGGTACACACAATCATTAGGTAATTCGAGATTATTGTCTATGATTTTGCACACGCTCCATTATGGGCCATAGTGACTGTCAAGGGCGGTAAAGATGAGTAAAGTGTCAAAATTCATCCCGTTGCAATAAATAACTTGTGCATTTGTAGGATTTGCGGTGAAATGAGAGCGCCACATTTTCCTGTTGGCTGTGGTGACAAAAAGCGATTCCAGATGAAGCACTTTGTTTACGTTCAGATGTATTTTAATGAAATGCTTTAATATATGTTGCCATTGTAGGTGATTTGCCGGTGTTGTTATACTTTGACCTAGCTGCTTTTCATGAGATCGAGTTGTAGCCTCCTACGCAGAGTAATCTGATCTACTTATTATATTCACTGCAGCAACGCTCTTTCTGTCTACACTGAACATAATTTAGCAAATGTCTATTGCACTTTGAATATAAATAACTCGCTACAATTGTATTATTTGTTTGAATACATTATTATAAATACCTAATAATGTGCATTGTTATTCTCATTCATTCACTAAATACATTTTGCAAGATTGTTTTTACATACCTTTTTACTTTATGAATACCGTATAAAGTAGCACAATCAATTATATCCTATATCCAGGCAGCATTTTCTGAAAATTCTTACATTATACAAACTGTGAAGGAAATGAAAAATTGGTGATCATACTTTTTCGGTGACAAATACTTGTTACTTTAGACTTTCTTTAGTTGGTACTGCTGAAAGTATATCCGGAATGGAACACGATCACAGCTGTGCCGTATTTCTCCTAAAGATGAGAATTCTTTTTTGGGTGTACGCTTTCCCAGAATTGGCTGATAACCCACTACCGATAGACAAAAGGAGCGGAATCAAATAAAGCTAAAGTGACCCAAAGTGAAATATTCTTTAGCAACTAGGAGAGTTGAACAAAGAGAAAGTCTTTTTCACTTTCTATGGTTTTTGTTTGCGGTGTACATTTGGAGGGTAGACACTTTGGCTTCTTAGCTGATGGAAGGCTGGCTTGCACTTTGGTATCGAGAGAAAGAAGAAGCGGGGCTGCAAAAAATTGATTCCGAATGTGCCTTCATCCCCAAAGGAGTCGTTTAAGTGTCCACTTCACTTCTGCTCTCTTTGTTTTGCCACAATGGAGAATATCTGCAGACCGTGTAAGATAACTCCCACACTAACCATCTAGTGCGAGGCGAGAAGACAAAATATATATTTTACAAACTTTATTTTATGTATTGTTTACCCATAGAAAATTTTTCTTTTTCTATACTTGCGTTGTGTAAAATAATAGAGAATCGATTGAAAATACCCGATTATAATGTTCTGTTGCAAAATCTTCTAAAAATCGGCAAGTTATATCACACTTTCGAATAATGAGTATTCAAACTTGAAGCAAAGTGTTTCTGATTACAATTTTATTTTCCTCTTCACCCTTTGATATATTTTCAAAGTCTGCACCTTATACCTATTTATTTACGTACATATAAACGAATGTGTATGCAGGTGCAATGAAAATGCATCTTCTTCAAGTCAGGGCAGCTTTAAAATATTCGGTACTGTAGCATAGTTCATGTTTGTTTTTCATTATGTTCCCAGAGAATGCTAGAACAGACAAGGTAAAGGGTTAAATTGGCCCGAGTCTATTTAGTTTCCTGAGAACATAGTGGAATCGAATTCTTGTGATTTGAATGGGATTCTGACTCTGTTCTATTATATGTTGTTCGATTCAATCTTTTCTTTTGAATAGACTAGGGTTGACAGTCATATAGTTGGGAAATCTGCAACGAGGCGTGTGTGTATAGTAGCTGCTTCACACAGCACAATGCGGTATTCAAAGCCGTAAGTATACATATAGTCAATTTGCGCTAGTTGTTTAGCGAAAGTGGAGGCAGAGGCGAATAAACTACATGTACTATATGGTAGTTCATGTAGCAGTCTAACCATGCAGCAATAGTGGTCGCGGTGTAGCACCAACGCTCATCTTCACAAATACTACATATTAAAGGTAGTAGGGTACTCTCCACTCCACACACAATGCGCACTGACTCACAGTGCAGTGCACATGGGAAATAAATATAAAGAGTGGGAATGAAACAAGTGCATTTCTTACAGCCACATAGAAAACTCGTGTACAATATTGCGGGCAACACACTATAAGTAGTAAAGCTTGATATTTTGGTTGGATTACTTATATATTTGTTGATTGACTAAAATAGCAAGGCTAACACTGGGACAATGTAGTTTTGTAAAAGCAGTCTTCTCCTAGTAGCAAAATATACAAAGAAAATTATTTTCAGATTCACAAAGTCAAGCTCCCGTTGTAACATTGTAGTAACGAAAGTGCTTATTCGAGTTGGACTGAGTTGAATTCGTTGAGATTTATGGGAGTTTCCCGTAAATTAAGGGGAAACCAAAATTCTGCACATATTTGGTTGTGTTTATTGTGTGCCAGCCTTTGATTTGGTTAACTTGTCGGCAGAGTGGGGAGAGTTGAATCGGAACCATAGAACATCGAACGAATATGTATTTACTTTTCCCTTTTGTTTGCATTACGGTCATGTCACACTCTCTCACCAGAACATAGGAGACAGTACTGAATTCGGTGATATCTCTAATAATAACGCTGTACGACTGCAGTAATAATGACGACTGAGAATGATACACTTTGTGTTAGTATATGGTTGACTAGTTTTCCTGTTGAGTCTTTCATTTTCGTACGCGCTGCTATCACGCATCCAATTTATTGTGGGTGGTATGCAAAATTATTTTTACTCCAACTTGTCCGTGGTGGAGATTATGCATGTAACGTTTGTCAAACAATTATTTGATTTTTGTCAAGTTCTGATGGTTCTTTAAGGGATAAATCCTACAATGTAACTTTTGGGAAACAGTAAGCGAAGTCCGTAGGGACTGGCTTCATGAGAGCACCAGTAAAGTGCTAACCTCATTTCTACTGATAACATACATTTACTATATGTACTTTATTATATATACGAGTTTGTCTATTGGGGAAAGTACGCAAAGTATAGTGGTCTGCTGCGAAAGCCGTTGGAAATGTATGGGTAGAACACATATACTTAATGAACCTTTCTCTTTTGTCCCGCTAGTATTTCAAATATCCACACTATTTTAAATTCTGTTTGACTTGCGCTCGCTCCGATCCTTTGTTAGAATGCTCTGATTGTGTTCAAGTAGTTCACTCACAATAGCAGTGAGTTGTAATGAGTTCAATTATTCATTGAAACAGCAGAACGAAAACGTTTGGAAATTACATTTGATAAGAGCTTTTGCTCCCCCGCTCCACTATTTTTGTTGAGTGAGTCTAGTTATTGTAAATTTAATAGGAGACTTATTTATATTCATCATTTTCACTCTGCGAACTTTTACGGACTAGTTCATAGCACACTACTTACTACCGTCTAGATGTTATATTTGGTAGCTTTTCTTGGAAAAGGCAATTCTGTTTGTTACGGGGAATGCAGTGAAAGAGATATTTTTATAGATTAGATTGTCTTATGCTCTTTCATCTATAGCAACTGTTGTGGAACCTTATGTAAAAGCAAACAGCAATTTGTGTTGAAATAATAACATTGTTATCTTGCGTAAGATAGTGAAAGTACTTTCTCTCTTCAATCAATTTAAAAGGAAAACAATTTTTTGTACAGTGAGTGACGGTAAAGGTAAATTGAGTTAAAGTATGATTCATCGTAGTAATATTTCAAATTGAAAGGATTGCGTATTTGTGTTGTCCACCGTCCACAACTAGGAATATGTCGGACAGCATCTGTGTAGCTAACAAAAGTCACAGTAGAACATGAAAGAATGTTGAAATTATTTGTATATAATGTGTGATACGGAGAGTAAATTTTGTTTTATTTTATTTGCAGGACGCCCGCCACCAAAAGTAAGTCATTTTTTACAGTAAATATATTTATATATAGTACTTAAATTCTGTCTTATCGTCCCACTAAATAAATACAACATTTTCACTGAATATCAAAGGTATCTTGGTGGTTGGAGAACGCTATGATTAAAGAATCATGGACAGTTAAAAGCGATGGAGGCCTGGTCAATAATCTCGTGTTCCCCTCGCTGCAGAGAATTCATCTGAACGCCAAATTTATCTGTCAAGCTTCCAACACTAATCAAACAATACCCCAGGTAATTGCCACAGCAAGGTTTACTAATTGCACCATTTTATCTGTCTTCTTAGATAATGGCATTCTTAGAAGCCTGTATAATAACATGGTTGTTCTTTTTCTATCCTTAGTCTACCGTCGCCATCCTTGACCTCCACCGTAAGTACATTTTTTTTCTAAATTCTGTAGCTTGTAACTATAAAGTAGGTTGCTAAAGACGTACGTACATATTATTGTAATGTAAGGACCCACTATTTGGCAAGTGTAATAATAATTCTTCCATTGAAGTGGCTACAAAATTTTACTCTCGAACCATCGTCAAAGTTATGTGGAAATTATCGCAAACGTAGTACTTCATAAGTATTCCTGTTTTCTTTGGCCAAAAGCACTTATTTGATTTCTTGTCAGAAATGCGTGGCTGTAGAAAAGGAAACGATATGAAATTCTCTCAAAATCAACACAGTAAACTGCAATGTTCTGATCCACCGTGTAAGTTTGCATTGAAACGTCGAGTGGCAAAGAAAATAGAGTAAACGTTGACAGATAGTATAAAAAGAAAGAGAATGGTGGTGCTAGGAAAGCAAAGCAAAAGCTTTCAAAGAGAATTCCAAGAAAAAGAACCGAGAACTTTATCAACTTCAACCAGCCACTCTAGCGTGTTAGTTCGACATGCCGCATTACTCTGTTCTCCGCTCTCCTTTTTTTACTATTATACTGATATGCCGTGGCGTCTAATATAATCTGCGTCCGGAACCTGCAGGAAAATACTTATATGTAGAAGTTAGACCTATAGTTTCAGATATCAGCATGACTGAGTGAGTGGTGAGTTAGATGGGTCTACTTTATTCCCGTTGCTGTCCCTCTTGTCTCTTCCCATTTACCATCTTTCCACTGTCCAGCTTCCCAATCCACACCGTCCATCTACTTTCCATCTTTATATCTCTTCTTGGCAACACCAACCTACTTTCCTTTTTATTTTGCTTTCCAAGTCCTTTCTTTTTACTACAGCGCAGAGGAGTGCAGCACACAGTCTTGGATCAGTCGAGTGCAAGGACATTATCTACACTACATGCTAGAATGGCACCTATGGGTATGTAGTATAGCTCCACTATGCTTTCCAAATCTTTTAAATCAACCGAAAGCATTCACTATACTACTATAGTATAGAACTTTTCACTGCCGAGGTGAATTATTTTGGTATTGAGCGTTGCATGATATCGAAATTCTCACTACCATTTCCCAATGTAAGCATAGGCACAAAACTTTTTACTCAAAGATTAGCACACACAACTGAAACTGTGTGGAATTATTTAATCCTACACGTTTTTACACTTGCTTTTTATTCATGAAAAAAATCTGTTAAAGTGTAATTTACTAAATGACTACATAAGCTTTGCTACACTCGAAGGCACTCCACGTTATAAGTAAATACATTGGGGGGCACAGCAGTCTTCAGGATTAGAGAAATGGTAAAGTTACTCATGTTAGATGACAGACTAATAAAATAGCAATAATGCCTCTGAATCGTTCAAGCACTAGGATGTATAAATATCCATTTACTCGCCACAAATCTCACACAAAGATAAAAAGTCTAACGTACCATTTTGTAGAGAATAAGTTCTGCGTCTATTTTCAACACAATCTCACCTGAATCCGATATTTAAAGAGTACTTGAAAAATTCAGTCTCATTCATATTCACATCTGTTGGATTGTGTTCGTGGTCCGGAATTACCTAGATTGCCGCTAACATACATAAAATATGCAGAACTTTACTGTAAAAGCCATACATATGTATGGCTATGTACTATATAGTGAAGAAGATCTCACCGCAATATATTTTTACAGCAATAATAATCCATAAGGATTTGTTTGTGTAATGCAATGCATTAGTCAGAAAGTAAGAAGATTTGTAGCTTCTATCTTACACAATAGCAGAACTACACATTCCATTAACTATACGAAGGCTCTATTAAATGGCTCATCATAAGTTACATCATCACGACTGTCACATAAGCAGGAGGGGAAGTTTATCGACTTGGCCATCCAGTGGGATATAAGAGCCCTTGTACGTATAACCATAGCTATGTAGTAGTTTATAGGTTTTTTTTACCTGCTAGCCGACAATATAGCAAGTTGTAATGAAAAAAAAAACCAATGTCATTTCCTGTGGATGGGCAAATCGCCTCGGTGAAGAGAAGCCAAGTGAAAGTTAGACGAGGGTGAGAGCAAAAGTCAAACTAACTTCTCATCTTATCCAAGATCACATCAGTTGCTACCATTGGGCTTGCCTTACTTTTCCCCGTGTTTCCAGAAAACCTGAACAGTCCGTAGTAAACTATTCACTGTGCCCAAGAAAACTAACTGAGAGTCAAAACGAGTTACTGGCCTTATGTCAGGTCACAACCTAACCAGAAAGTCAAAATGTGTATGGGGAAAGATGCACGTGTTTTTGTAAACTTTTCCTTTAGTATGATTCTGTAGTATAGTCCATTTCTTCCGTCAGTTGGTTGAGGTAGGAGTAAGCTTTTCACTTACAACCAAAACTTGTCTTGCGTATAGTTTACTTGTAGTACATTAAACAGCGTCTACAGATAGATACAGAAGAAAAGCAGGTGTCTGAAACATGAACAATATTGCGTAATGGGAGAAAGATATGAGGCTGCTTTGCTCACTTCACTCTTCTGAAGTATAATGGGTGAAAATGAGTAAACGTTGTCTTGTGTAAAGAAAAGACTTTTCGTGATGGCCCCTTATATCTGTATGTGCATCGTCCTCCTCCTTCTGCAGTATTTTTGTGGGAGAAGAAAGCCAAGAAAATGTATTTAATATCTGTCTGTACCATTTGCACAATCAGGAGCACGCTAACTGTAGCCAACTTCTGTTGAAGCCTGTCAAATACTAATAGTGATGGGAAGTAACGTTGTAGTAAACTTCGATCTTCTACTTAAAAGTGCATTAGACGAGAATTCTAATATAAAATACAAAAGTAGTTTCTTGTTAGATCAACGAGCTTTGTGGCAGAGCGTGAATATTTTATATTGCAGCACGGGTGGCAAAATTTATCTACAATATGCGGATTTTACAACATGCACACTTATTCCTGATTAAAATACGTAAATATAGTATATACATAAAATAAAATTTTATTTTGTCTTTCTACATATTTTACTAAAATTGAAGTAAAGGAACATTAATTAATCAAGTGATCAGCCAGGGAGTTCCAGAATAATTTGTGGACCACACGCCAATATTATAAGTATTTCCGGGGATCATGGGGGTGGAAAAATAGGCAGTGCTGGTTGATTGCTGATTAACGATGGCCCCTAAGTTAAAGTAACAGCTCAGTTAATACTATGTACTTATGATGAAATCCGAAGTAGCATTCACAAGAGCATCTGAAAACAAGAGGTCTAGTAAAGTCTACGAACTATGATCAGACAATGTTTAGTCACAAGCAAAACTTTATTTTCAAATAGTAGTTTATTAGTATCTATCAATTGTTTAATTGCTTGATGCAACTAATAACTAGAACAGGATTAAAATGAAAATTTAATTCATTTGCCTCGGTGTGCCAGTTTGATTGTTAAATTTTTTGTCCTTTTGTGTTTGTGCGTAATGCGGGAAACATTCTTGCAGGGTACATATATATTTCTAGAATTGCAACAAATGAAATAATGGTGTTCTTGATTCAGACGTACAGTGAGAGTGAGGGAATGTTACGCAAATATTGAAAATTTAGTTGAAGTTCAAATGCATCCTAGTCGTTAATAGCTAAAGTGAATCATACCTCAGTCACTCATGACTGAATCAATCTTGTTATTATAGAAATAATACAATAATATTATTTATACATTATTATTTTTAAATAAATTTTACTTTTTTGCTTACTTACTAGAATAGACAAACCTGAACCCTCATATTTCATGTATCAGCAAAAAACATATATATGTAGGTATATACATATAGTACCCCCTTTAGAATTCTATCTGTTTGCTGTTGCTTCAGAGTTTCTTATCGAACGTGAGCCAAATACGACAAAATGGGGCAGTGTCAGGAACGAAAGGCGGTTTTGTAGGTCGTCTTGTAAATCCATTCAGATGGCACATTATACAGAGTTGTCTTTATTCTGGGGGAGAGCATACCCACACCCGAAGCCTTAGAGCAGAGCACAGTCGTCGGCGCTCCAATTGCTTCCTGCTAAACAAAGTCGTGAAAGAGCAGGACAATGAGAGAGCCACAGTAAACTATCTCGACAAAGTGCGACTGATATTGCAAAAGGCAATTCGAGTTCAGAGACAGAGTCAGGTGTATCTCAGCCACTGCTGCCGCTACTGTTGCCTGACAATAGATAACGTTACATAACGTTGGGTGGGTTGGGTTGTGCTTTGTTCCGTTCGCTTGGATTATTGTTTGAAGGAAATTAATCTGCAAAGGGCTGTTACAGACAGAAACAACAGCTCTGTAATTAAATTAGAGGGAAGGGAGGACGAAACCCATGTATTTCTAATCGCTGGTCTAAGGAAATGATATGGGCCTTTTTAGCTGGATATGTAATAATGTGTGTCGTCCCACCAATGTACATCTCGTACGCGGCAAAACCGCCTAGAGCCTGCTGCAGAACCTCTCCGAGTCTCTATAATACGAAATTATCTACTGGGCTCACTTCTAAGATAATATACCTAGTTGACTAGCACTCAAAATTAATACTTATCTGCTTCTACCAGAAACTACTACTACGAGGACACCTACTCTGTGGCAGTGGAGACTGGAGACACACGACAAAGACCAAAGCCACAAAGCTACTACTACTACTAAAGGTTATAAATTAGGTTTCTACTAAATTAGAAGGAATTTATTAAATTGCACTTATGAGCCTTAACTGGTTGTCTTCCATCCATTACATCGAGGTGTTGTGTGGGTTTACGTCGTGTTCCTAACCGTGCAATTTCCCCATCACACTGCGCTATAGCGGCTACAAAGTTGTCTCACTATTAGTCATTCGAATTCGTGTATTTCCATGTAGTTTGTGTTTACCTATGAGAGTGGAATAAACAAATCTAGTTATGTGAACTACCTTCCTCTTGATGCCGTATATATCATAATCTGGTAGATAATATTTGCCATTCTAGGAGATCTCATGATTATTTAATGTTTGTTGTTGTGGTGGGTAGAGAGAGCAATGGGGTTTAATCCGGTGGCTTTCTTTTCATTGGCTGATCGTTAGGAAGTTCTAAGGACCTCTCGTCTGTCTACGTTGTAGGTGGTTATCGAAATACTACTGCATTTAGTGATAGAAGGATACAAGTCTGCGAGTCTGTGAAAATTGAGTGCATTGAAGTCAAAAGTACGGTAGTAGTCAGCACTTAAATGTTGTGATTATGTAGAATGTGGGCCTTTGGTGGGTTTTATTGTGTGCTAATAAATATTAATGGTAACCAACGGTA
>JABASC010001651.1:0-21849 GCA_019776185.1 Plutomurus gul | reverse complement strand
TAACAAATTTTATCAAGTCGATCTGGGTAATGGCATGCGGAGGGAAGGCCAGTGGTTGGGATTTCTGATGGGTTTAAAGCGAAGGGCTTTGTGTTTCGGATGTTTTGGATGAGAAGGGCCATTATCCCAGGATGGGTTGGATGTTTTGGTTGGGAAGGGCCATCCTCTACGGATGGGATGGATGGGATGGCCCCATTCTCTAAGGATGGCTGGATGGGAAGGCTGGTTTTTCGCCATCCGTTGGAGTGGATGGGAGTGGAAGGGGAGAAAAAAGTCCCATCTTAGTTTAGCACAATTAGCAATTTATTTGGTTTGTAATACATTTGATTTCATAGTTTAGAATTTGCATTGATATATATTTATGCCACTATTAATTATTTTCTTCCTCAATGAAAAAATTAGTGACTAAATCCCGAATCATATTGAAAGGTGGACAACCCCATTTCAATTTTCAAAAAAGTTACGACGTTGTTAACGCGTTAACTCCCCCCTCCCCCTAGTCTTCACATGTCTTATAAATACAAATTTTCAGCCTACGTGAGCAAATTTTTTATAGAGAAAGATTTATTTCTTTCTTTCTCACAAGGATTGGAAATTGCTCTTCAAAAATTTTTATGGAGGGAAAAGTCATTGATAAGTTTCAACTCTGAATTCGGTTTCGGACATTTAGGAAAGGAATGTTTTAGAATTCCTCCAAATGCTAATTTACAATATGAAGTGTACCTCATGGAGACTCGATCCGTAAGTGCTGAATTACATTCTAATAATCAATAAGAGAATTGTACAGGTATCATTTTTTTCAAAAGCAGGCTTTGGTTCCAGATTTAATGTCAACGGCTGAAAGAATTGATTGTGCAAAAATTGTTGATAAAGAGATACGTTCGTGTCTCTTGAGGATTATGCTAAGGCACTAACTAAATACGAACAGATTCACGAATTCATAACAGGTGTAAATCTTCATGTCTACATAAACTCGAATGAACCCTAATGTCATTTATAAATAATCTTTTATCATTGCAGATTTAAAAGTTTCGAAAGAGTGCCCTGAAGAATATGAAAAATTTCGCATTGGCGGAAACTTGAATATGGTGCTTTGTTCTCCCAAAATCATCAGTCCAACTGACGCCATTAAATTTTGTACTACTGTGTTAGAACAGGAGCCGCAAAATACGAAAGCCTTGTACAGACTTGGTCAGGCCTACTTTGCGAAGCAAGAGCCACATATCGCTGAACAGTATTTCCAAAATATGCTTGAGTTGGGAGCTGACAGCAAGGCGGCAGCAATGCAGCTTCGTGCATGCCAAAAACTAAAGCTGGATCTCGTTGCACGACGGAAAGTTCTCTTCGGCAAAATGTTCTTTCCTGAATCGAATTTTTAGCTTAAAGGATAATAAAGGTAATGATATAGGTACATATATAATAATTTAATAGATAAATAAACTCTTGTTCTGTGATGAAATCCAATATATGTGTGCTGTTTGGATATGAAGACCACTGTCACTACATAAAATAAAATTATTGGATCAATTTAAGTATAAATTACTACATATTAAAGTTTTTCTGAAATTGTAGGTGTTACGAATAATTGTGTACTTTTAAATTTCAAAATATTTATCTGTCAAACCCTTGTTGATTTGTTATTGATGCATTAAAATACAATTTGTTTTATTAAATATTTAACTGTGATTTCCGATTTTGATCATATTATTTATACTTTAAAGGTAATTTCAGTTGATTCCGATTATTCATTAATAAAAGACGGTACATGACAGATGTAGTCTCTGCTATTTTTAACCATACAGCATATAACCGTCCGTGAGCCTTCACAACAATTGTAGAGCTACGCAGTCAGAAAGAAGTAAGTGGGTAACTGAGCGAACCCAAAGAGGAATAGGTAGATAGCTGAAGTGAAAGGATAGAGTTCGGTTGCAAGGATTTAGCTAGTGTTTTCCCCACCCCAGGAATCATCCCGTCCACAAGCATCTCACTCAGTGACTCAGTGCATCAAACACACATAACTTCCAATCAACACCACTCCATCCAACAGACAGTTCTCCCCACCATAGGTGCAAAGCTCCATGTAGTTCCACCAAAGAAACAGGCAGCAAGAGGAAACTCTACAGTATAAACGCTGTATCTATCTACTGCTCACGAGGAGAAGTGAAGAGTAATTGTTAGGCCGACAACAGCAGACCGCACTCTCAAAAAAACTTCTAAATTACAATAGATGATAATTATTCCAACAATTCCACATCCTCCAACCTTTGACCTTCTAATAAAATCAAAGGTCAAACTAAAACAGCATAAAACATACATGAAATTCATAAAATCAAATGATTAACATACACAAATCAATCCACGAAGCCTCAGGTCTCTTCACTTGTCTTCCAGAGCAATCAACGTATCTTGGTGCCCTTTCAACTTACTGAACAATTGGTGTAGAATCGTCTTGTCATCTTTTTCAACTTCGGCCTCCAATTCATTCAGCGCCCTTGTTAATGAAGACCTCACTGGTCCACGCTGTGTCTTCAATGATCCCATTTTGACAATTTATTCGAAGTGCACTAACAAAGTCGTTATACTGCCAACCGCGCCAAATTTTGGATTTGATATGGTTCTAAACAGGAATCGCCTATTACGCAGTTTCCAATCTTTTTACGCGCTTTAAAGCACATTTACGCACCGCGTTTTACGCAGTGCGTACTGTGTAAGGCGATTCCTGGTTCTAAATGAAGAAAAGTCTCCGGCCAATCGTCGAAAACACGCGGGAATAATTATTAGGACTATTTATTAACAAACTTAGATAATTTCAATGCCCTTCGATCAGTAAATTCAAGTATGAAAAAAGATAGAATAAACACTAATGCTCAAGGGGTAGATTAAAGAGAACTAAAGAGGCTAAAAGTTAACGGACAACAGCAGAACGCACTCTCCAAACACAGTTCAACAAAACAACAATAGATGACATTTATGTCTACAATTCCACAGTGGGAATAGGTAGTTCACAGTGTGTATTTTGCTGTATTCTTTGGCTCTTTTTGTATATTTTTTCAGTAAGCTATTGCCAAGCCATCGTTCCTAGGGTCACTGCCACCGCACAAAACTCCCGTGACCGGATCCCTAGTAATAATCTGTCCAGTTCCAAAGTTGCCTCTGGCCCAACCGGAGTCAATTCTCGGTTCATTGTGTCCCATTCGCTCCAACTCGTCCCTCACCTCTTCCGTTATTCCTTCTTCCATCAAAATTCTTCCCGCGCTCGTGCCACCATCTATTTGTATTCGTGGCGCATCCAAAGCTACAAAAACATAAACGGACATCAATAAAATTAGAACATTTCAGGTTTTTTGATTAAACAGTCGTCCACAAATTTCAAAATTGCAAATTTATAATTTCGGGCAAAAACACAAAAATCGGCAGAAAGTTTGTTTATGTCATTTTGAAGTCTGACCCACACTACTTGACACTTGCCATTTTTGGTCAGTAGCAAATAAATCGTCACCTTATGTTAAGTGAAGAGACTAATATTTGTTAGAAAAAGTTAGAAAAATTGGAAAAGTGTGAACGGTGGTGGAAGAAAATTGCAGTTCCATGAATTGGGAGGAGATGTGACACGCATGGATACTTGAGCAACGCCAAAACAATGGGCTTTTATTAGCACTTTTCCTGAACGAAAAAGAACGTTCGAATATAAACCCCAATGGGGTTATAATACGATTATTACGGTATCAAGAATTATAAAATCTATGTTGTAAAAAGTAACCTTGTTGTGGATTCATTCCAAAGTCAATCATGTTGGACATGACCTGTAGGTGACCTTGTGGTTGCATGTAGCCTCCCATAACTCCAAACGGCCCAAATAATTCCCCGTCTTTAACTGCCAGTCCAGGTATTATCGTGTGATACCTGATAATTGAGTATTTTTCCTTGTAGTTGAAAATTAGGTCTTTCTCATCCAATACTACATGAAGAAGTAGAGAGACTTTACACCGGTAATTAGCTCTTACGGTCTTTTCAATGGGGCGAGACTATTGGCATGATTTCTATCCAGCGTGAAATTGTCTCCTCTGTTGTGGAGTGTGAAGCCACAGCCTTGTGGGATAATTCCCGTGCCAAATCCCATGTAGTTCGAATTAATAAAGCTGCAAGCATTGCCTTCTCCATCAACGACCGAAAAATAGACTGTGGAACAGTAATTCGGAGGATTTCCATGCTCCTACAGAAGAATAGTGTGAACAAGTGAATATTTATTAGCCATTCGCAAACGCAATTTAATTTGAGCAATCCTCCTTCCTGTATATTTCAGAAAACTGTAACTTACAATTAGAAGACAAGATTTTTTTACAAGATTTTGCTGAATGGTAATATTTGGTGAAGAATGCTTTTGAAATTTTGCAACCAAGCCCTTTGATTTAACCCGTGATCGATACACAGTGTTTCAATTTCTTTGTCAACATTATAAATTTGTACAATTTTTGTAAAACAGGTGATCGAACACGTAGTTTCACGTTGTAGAATAGCTGATACCTAAAGTATCACCAGGGGCGTATCCTTAGGAAGCGGGAGTAGAGAAGGCAGATCTGAAAATGTTAAATTAGCTCCATCCATTCCCCTCCCTTAACTTGCACATGTTAGCTCAAAATTTTTAAAGGGGAAAGCTACTCCTTTAGATCATTCCTTTTGTGCCACGCATATAGGAGCACTTGATTTCAATATTTCCTAAACTACATTTTTTCCCAATTAAGTTTTTTTCGAAATATACAGCTGACAGGGTTACAACGGAACTAATTTTATGTGTAGAAAATATTACAAAATCGGTGGCAGCTTGCAGTGGATTAATTAGGGCTCTTCTTTCAGTCGCGTATTCCTTGGACAGGAGTCCCTCCGTTGGAATCGTTTCAAAAGCCGGATCTGCCACAAAGTACCTGCAGTCTGCAAAGGCCAGTCTCAGACTTTCCAGCACCAAATGCAAATGTTGTGCCGAATTGTGTTCAAGTGCCGAAATATCGAATCCTTCGAGAATGTTCAAAGCCATCAGTGCCGTGATGCCCTGTCCATTGGGGGGATTTTCGTAGATGTCAACTCCTCGGTAATTTACGTGGATCGGTGGATCCTGAGTGTTGAAATGTTCGAGCAGGTCTTGAGCCGTCATAATCCCACCAGTTTCTTCAATTACTTGCAGGATCGCGTTCGCCACCCTGCCCTCGTAAAATCCCCGCTTTCCCTGTGCAGCCAATTCGCGGAATGTTTGTGCCAAGTTGGGCATTCTCATTATTTGACCCGCTTCGGGAGCTACTCCGTCCAACAGCATCTCATTTCCGTTGGCTGAAGCGGTCCTTAATAACTGTTCACTTCTTTTCCACGCGTAGGCTGTTATCTGTCCCACTGGATAACCATTTTCCGCCAAGTTGATAGCCGGCTCCAGGATTTCTGCCAGACTCAGACGCCCGCTTCCGAAATGCTCCACCGTGTCCACCCAACCCGCTGCAGCTCTATTTAAACTCATTACATTATCAGTAGTCCATTTTTGTTGTATTAGATAATTGCTTTAATGGACTTATAAATCAAGTATACGTGTAATTCGTGTGTGTGGGTTTACCCTGGGACTGTTATCCACAGTGCTGCAACAGGATTTGGACGATTTTCTTCTGAGAAGCCTAGCTCGGCCAGTTTGTCTATTGAAACATCTCGAGGACAACGACCACTGCCATATGAATGTAGAAACAATATCCACGTATAACGTTAAGAAAAAATTCGTATGCGATGGGCAACATATTATATGGAAACAATTTATGCAGAGCAAATAAAATAAAGGGTCTACCTAGAGCGGTTTCATCCCACCAAATTTAAAATATTAGCAATGACAGTGAAAAGGAAGAATAATAAATAGTAACATTAGTAGAATAGAAGGAGCTCCTCCCCCTCTCCTTATAATGAGCTTGTATGTAATTACTGGATCCTCTTTTGGGTACGACTCGGCTTGTAATGGGATAAGAGCCTTAGATGAAAACACTAAACATCGGGAACGTAACTGTGCTCTTAATGTCATGTAAAGTGAATACCAGAACTAATTAGTACTGAACCTATTCTGACATAACAAATAAAACCTCGTTCCAATTTCCAATCCAAAAATACCAAATGTAATTTTGTTCTGAAATGGTTGAGGCACCTCCATTCTGGTATATTATTTATGATGGAGTAATTTATGAGAGCACAGGAGAAAAACGTAGAATGGTAATCGTTGTTTTATTTTGTTAATATTTCGCACACTACGTGAGCATCTTCAGACCAATTATAATAAATGGAAATACATTGATGTATGTTTGTTTTTCCGCACTAATGTATTTCCATTTATTTATTATGATTGTTCTGAAGATGCTCGCTGTGGTGTGCGAAATATTAACAAAATAAAACAACGATTACCATTTATTCTATCATAATTTTGTTCTCTTTAAACATGCATCCTGCAATTTTTTAAATGATTTTTTATTTAATGTGGGGGGGGGGGGGTTAAAATACTGTTTAAAGTATTTTGCAATATTTCACCCTATGTATTGATAAAATGGATTTTATTTGTATCTGAGCAAGTACCGACCTATCCTATCGGACGGTTTAATTATTTTATTTCATTATAATACGAGTAGTATTTGATTATTTGACCCATTATAAATTTTAATATCCTACACACAAAATGTTTAGCTGAAAAAAACTTACCTCGCATTCAAACTCTTCACTTCCTTTGTTGTGGAATCGAAGTACAGGCAAAAGCAGTCTCCCCCGATTCCTACAAAATTGTTTACATTTATTAAACGCCTCGGGGAGTCTCTGGAGTTGGAGCATCCCCATAACATTTTAAATAAAATTTATTGACACATTAAAAATTAGTAGTGGCTAATAATTTTAGATTATCTTGATAAATTATTGTTTAGATGAACCTGTGGATGTCGGTTGAGTCACATTCAACGCTGCCGCAACAGCCACCGCAGCGTCTGCAGCATTTCCACCTCTTTTCAGAATGGACAGACCCGCTTCAGCAGCCAACGGCTGTTTAGTACAACCGTTTAATGATAAATCATTACAAAAATTTAATAATAATAATTCCCACGATAAATAAGAAAATAAAAGTTTCCGCCCGTACTTAAAATAAATTATTATGGCCAAGAATTGCTAATAGGAATATTAAATGTTACTTGCCTGGCTACTTGCTACCATTCCATGAAGGCCGTAAACTGGAGATCTCCTGGAATTCCATTTTCCAGCTAGTGGATCCATAGTAGTAATTTGTGTGGAGGAAGACGAGCGAGCATTCAAGAAATAATAAATGACTGATGGAACGTGAACTTATATTATTATTAGAGAGCAATCTCTTTAGAACGAAACGAGAGAATGGCTCATTTAGAATTATTCGAGAGTGGGTTGTAACACCTATCTATTTATAATTATCACAGGCTGACTTCGTGTTAATGTTATGACAGTGGACAATTTTACGTATTTTCTGCTCCTTTATCCACAATTCCTCCCTAACAAGCATTTAAACAGTAAATA
This sequence comes from Plutomurus gul, assembly GCA_019776185.1. Lineage (NCBI taxonomy): Eukaryota > Metazoa > Arthropoda > Collembola > Entomobryomorpha > Tomoceridae > Plutomurus > Plutomurus gul. Next base: position 14,307 of record JABASC010001651.1, on the reverse strand, counting down.
TTGAGGATTTGCTCGCTTATCGACAAGTGGTTATCGCCCGTGGAGCGTCAGCCTTATCTGCCTGTATGTGTCACTGACTCCCCCTTATATGCACAAACAGTATGTATGTAATGTACACAATTTACAATGCGTTGTGAGACATAAATACGTTTTAACGTATAATCAGGGTGTCCGCAGTGGTTTTGGGGTTTGGGTTTTTCGTGGGTTTTGACCAAAAACCCGACCCGTGAAAAGGAAGAACCCGACTCATTGGGTTTTTGCTAAAACAAGACCTGTTAATTAATTAATATTGTTCGTGGAAATTATTTGATTTTGAGTTTAGATCTTAATTAGATCTTATTAAATCTATTTTCCATGTAATCCGAGTCGGCTAAGTCTATTGTCAATCGATATAATTCGTATGTCTAAATATACCCCATGCTTTAATGCATGTGCCAAAAATTCAAAACCCAAAAACCCGTGGGTCGGGGTTTTGGTTGAAAAACCCTGGGTTTTCCCTTCCCTGCGTATAATACACACAACAGCACAGGCTTTGCCTTACTGGCAAAGCACAGTGGGTTCACTAATGACCGCGTCCAAAAATGAGATGACGACGTAACTAGGGAGGGGTTGGGGGCGCATAAGGCCCTTGTCAAGGAGTACCTGAGAAACCATATTGCTCTTTTTGAACAAAATATCGCTTTAATTGTGGAGATTCGCTTATTTTGAAATGGAAAATGGAGAAATCCTGATTTGTTATGAAATGTGTCACAAGTTGACATTGGATAGAGAGGGCGCGATTCTGAGGTGACGTGATGTACGTTCGCCATAACCACGCTCCTGAAAGACCAACGTGATACCACCTCTCTCAAAAAATAAAGGTTGGGTGATATTAATTCGCCAAGAATCTCACTATGCTAGGTAATTGTAATGGTTTTACGCAGCACAGTATGCCAGAATTCCCCAAAAGCGGCCGGGCAATACTAGCGTCCAAACACCTATGTTATATACATCCCTGAGTTAGGGACGATCCATTAATGACGTCTGCAGGGGGTACTGAAACATCAGACATGTGACAAGGAGGAGTAATCGTGTAAACGACATCGTCACTTTTTCAAATATACATATAGAAATTCGCTTAGGCGAATTTTCAATAGGTTGTTGTCTACCTTTCACTATAATTCGGGATTGGTCACAAATTTCTCCATTTGAGGGAGAAAATGATTCGTAGTAGCATATTACTTAGCATTGTAAACTATGAATCAAATTAATTTGTTACCAACCAAAATAAAATTGTTAATTGTGCTAAATAAATATTTAGTTCTACTAAAGCGTTTGTTGTTTGTTTTATTTTGGAACTGAAATTTTAGAGAATATCGAGAGAAAAAAATTGTTTGAATTTTTAACTTTTTTGTGTCTCGGTCGATTGTTGACCATATAGTTGCAGAAACAACGAGGGAGCTTTTGTTTTAAAATAATTTCCGGGTGGAGCTACGGGGGAATGAATTATAAATCTCTTGGGCTAATATAATCGAAAATGGTTCGATGGATTTCGTTAAAATTTGGTGTACGTGGTCCCAACAGGGATTTGTGTGGAGATTGGAAAATTCCAGATCCTTAAGGTAGATCAGGTTTTAATTTTTTGAAACTTCTCTTTTCTTGAAAAATGGCAATTGAAATATTTGACTCTGTATTTGCCCTTAAGGAATAATTTTCCTATTTCCTCAAAAACGACCCTGTGAAATATTAGAACCACACATACCAAATTTTAACGAACTCCATCGAAACATACATATTCAAAAAAATCATCCCAAGAGATTTAAAATTCATTCCCCTGTAGCTCCCACGGAAATTTTTCAATAATAAAAGTTCCCTTGTTGTTTCTGTAACTAAGGTCAAGAATCTGAGAAACAAAAAGTGGAAAATTCACTTTTTTTGTTTCTCCCCCTATTCTCTAAAAATTCAGGTCTTAAAGTTTTGTTGGGTGTGGTAGTTGTTGAAGATGTCGCATTTTATTGGGGTTCACAAGTCAAGACGATTGGAGATTGTAGGGGGGTCAAAAAATGTCCAAAAGTTGCAGACGTCATTAATGAATCGTCCCGAAGATCTACTTTAGGAAATATCACAAGCAATTACACACATCATGCTGTGTTTCCAAATGGACAGGTGTGTTCGAAAAGTCCAACTCCTTCAGAATGGTAGGATATATTATTTATCAATCGAACCATCTTCATGAGACGATTCGAATGCTATGAAACTTAAGGCATTTTCTTCAATAACCCGTGATGGCAAATTGCCACTGGCAATATTATTGTAATTGTAATTGTGTTAGTAGTAGTAGTAGTGGGTTGTGCAGTAGTTGTACCTTTGTGTTATGGTTTACTCATGTGAATGAGCTCTAGGGAAAAGCTACCAAGAGGAACAAAATACAATTTGACGTTTAAACAGTAATTGAATACATAAATGTATCTGAAAGCACGCAGCATTCCAACCCGAACTCCGAATGGCTGTAAGCTCTGATTCATTCGCTGATTTGAAACGCCAAATATGGAAAATTAATCGTTGTTGTAATTGGTCAGTTTATATCACCACATGGCCCCTACAGAGAAAAAGTGAAAATTTGCTTTCTCTTGCCAATTTACTCTGAGTGAACTGGTTTCCCTTCACGTTTGCTTAGCACAGAAGAAGAAAGAAGCACATTTTTCATAATTTCCATGAAACTGTACATATATTTTGTGGATAAATTAAACTTAAGATGAATCAGTCAATATTAGGTATAATTAATATTTAAAGAACGTACTGAAAAGGTCTTTCGCTTCCGTATCTGCAAGAGCCTATCTTTTTTAAAGAATTCGGTTAAGTAGTTTCAGTACTGTCTTTACTTGGGTGTTCACATATATAAATTATGCCAAATATTGACTGATTGTGAGTTATCTTCATTTTAATTTAGCCATATTAACATGGGTAGAATAGGAACACTAGAAGGAATGCTAACTTTTCGCCCTTAAGTGTGCATTTATGCTGCTAAACAAAAATGAACCTTGAGTCTCATGTATTTATGTGAATAACTAATTGAACATTGCATGTGTATCGTTTTATCCTACAGAAAGGACTCGCTGCATCGCCGATGTTGTGCCATTGTTTGACACTTTTGTCATTCCCGTCAATACGGTCAACTTTGACGGCTGCCCATCAAAAATGCTGATATTTATTGGAATCTCGGTTTACTAATTTAATTTGATATTCCGCGTTTACAAGAACACAAATGGTGTAATATATAATATAAATTTAGTCACATGTCTACATAATTTGACATTATATCTGGTGTCGTGGTGTCAAGTTAAATTAATTAGGATAAACAAGGAAGAGTAATTGATATTAAAATCAGAATGAATATCAAGTCACATAAAGAAGTACTTCCTGTTTCCTTATCCTCGTTATACATTATTATTATTATTACGGAAAAGATAGTTCCTCTTTTATAACATTCTCTCTATTCAACGGAGAACAATAATTGTTCTATTACTTCGTCAATGTGTTGAAACTGAAGTTTAATGGGTTTTAGTTTTAAGTGTGCAAGCAGTGTACAGAGAACGGATAGTGGCACTTTGATTCTGCTCAAAATTCAGAGCTTCATCTGATTACTAATTTCGATCGTTCTATTGTCTGTATTCCAGTTAGTTGGTAATCTTCTCACGTTCAACTTTTAAGCTCTTCCCAGAGAGGCTATTATCTTACTTAATGTGCATATTTGTAGATTGTAATCCAATTCAACCAGCACGCTACAATGAATTCCTTCCTCCAGTTCACGACCGTTTCCCACCATCATTACTTTCTCTTCGTCATAGCTGGGCAAAAGTAGTTGTCGCACATAATTTTTTAAAATGTATCTTCACCTTCGGGTGACCTCTTGCTGCCAACATCATAATACGTAAGTTGGGGGATGGAGAGACTGAGCCATATTCATTCTATGTTAATTGGTCCCTCCCGAGCCCCATTTCATATTCTTACTAGAAAAAGCGCCTGTTAAAGTCTATTGTCCCGATGATCAACATTTTAGCTAGTGTGAGTGTGACCGGTGCTTGCTGCGTCGGCCCCATCCTTTCCGAGTTAGCTAAAATGTTGAACAGCGGGACAAGTAGACTTTAAAAGGCACTCTAATTGTAAGTTTGTTTTTTGGCTTTGTAAAGAGTTCAGCCCCTTAGTAATGGTTGGTAAATATGTTTAATAAAAGATTGTAAATAAAATCTAAATGAAAGTGTCCAAAAATGACAAACTTCCGTCAACAATTTGAGTTGTCCAAAATAACAAAACTAAATATCTAAAATTGCATATACGTACAAAATTACATATAATAAGAGTAAATTAAGGCTCTGTAAATAATTAATATTAAAAGTTCAAACAGTAATAAAGTCAATTTTTTTTTGGAAAAATGACATTTTACATTATTTTTATGCAATTTTGGACGACGGTCGTTTCGTGTCCCTCAGACTACTTGAAATTTATTGATTTCTGCGATGATATTGCCCAGTCTTGGCTTTTTCTCTTCCACATTTACATTGCTTTTGGAGTCCCGTAAATGTTTTCCACTGAAGCAGACAAGTAAAGTGTGGAGTAAAACGACTTAAATAAATTGAAGTGTATTCAGGGCAGCGCATCTCTTCTTTGTCTTTAACTTTCTTACAGATGCAGCAGGTTACTTATCGCTTTACCTAAAAGCGAACCGACAGGTCGGATGGTGTAAATTGGCGTATTCAAACAACACAAAATCAATCAGTCACCGAGGTAAGAGGTGGATTTACTTTTCAAAGCAACTGTAAAAGCTATTCAGAGAAATCGCTTTGTTAAACCGTGTAAAGGTCCTCGTTTGATGTAATTATCATTGTGTGGAATTGATTGAGAGTTTGAATACACGAGAAAGGCTTCCCTTACTTACAGAGATAAATTAGTCTCCGAAAAGTTTAGTCAAAGAAACACGTCGCTGAATAGTGATAGCATTTTTCCTCAGTACATGGTGTTTTTAGGTAATTGCATTTCGATCAGGCGAGAATCATTTATTCCTCAACAACAATGGTTGTGAGTGAATCTTTGACGGACAGTAGGTTTTATTTTTACCATTTCATTCAATTATTGGAATTTCCTCACTTTTTCTACCTCTTGTAAGTCAATACATATTATAGAAGAACGCATCTCAAATAACTTCCCGGGGGAAATTTGCAGGCTCGAGTGTTTTCATTTAAAAGTGATTTTGCACAAGGTCAAAGAAAATATTGAGGTTGTTTTCTTGCTCTGTTGTTTTTCTTTGGCGTGTGGTGGACCACGGAGGCTCGGCATTTGAAATTTCATTAGAGAACACTAAATATGTAGTGAGGAATAAAAAATTATATTAGTAGGTTTAGCAATAGGTTGAAGACTGACACTACCACACAATTTCCTCTTTGTCGGTGACTACTAAATATTCGATATGAAATGAGTGTTTCGGTAAAGGACAAGTGTCCTTCAATAGGCTTCTGGGCATTACTGAGATGTCCAAAATAAATAAAAAATATTAAATACTCAATTGGCGGAATTTTTTTTAAATTTAAAAAATCTGCATTTTAGGAGCTTTATTTTGGATATATCTGTTCGATTTTCCGTCAAATCTGGGTAGATATTGATCTCTGCCCACGCAGGTTTTGAACAGCAAGTAAATATTTGTTTGGGTTTTAATGTTTATTTTCACTTTCACCACACAATGAAATGTGAATACATAACTTAACCACAGCGGCATGTTTTAACTTTGTTTTGTTACAAGATTTTCGACGTTTTCCTGGGCACATTCAGATATTCCCATACATTGATCGAGTTCAGTTAACTTAAACGACTTAATAATGTGATAATGCTCTACAGGCATTTTACGTATTGTATCAGCGGTCATAATAATTACCATGAACAGAAACCATAAAGGAAACGGTAATTTCTTTTGTTAGTGAATTGTTTTAATGCCAATCTCTTCGGCATCCGCAATTTCAGCACCGAAAAGAGCAGACTATCATTAAATGACGCGAACATTGTGCTATTGAATTTTACAATGGGTAATTATTGTAAATAGACATCATATAGTCTTTAGGAGGCTTCTTACTTGTTAGTTAATGACGGTGTTAACATATAGCCAATGGCATTTACCATTTCGTTTAAAAATCACAACTTGGGAAAATTGGAAACAAAAAATAAAAATCGTGAAAATTTAATTCAAGATCTCCAAAATTGAAATATATAGATTCGGGATTAAACGGAGAACGACAATTTTAATAGTAAACAGTGGTAAATTCTATGAGACAGCTATACTTTCACAGTGTGGCCAATTTACAAAGATTTAATGAATATCACAATGTTCATCAATGACCAAAAGCCACGAATTGAATTTCTTGTTGTAACATCTTCATCGACATGTAAATTACAAAGATAAAGATGTAAAATGTACTGTTTTCACTGTTGCATAACATAACATTTCATTCAAAGCTTTAGTAGTACCGAGAATTATTGAGTCAAATCTTTATTGCTTGAAGGAGTGGAGGAATTGTCATTAGAGACAAAATCACGTTGTTCAAAGATCCCCGTCTGTGTAGAGAGGAAATAATTGAATTACCGAGCCATTTGGTGCCTGTCACTTGACTTTGTAGCTATCTCACGTATTGGCTAGTAATAATAAACAAGTGATGCTACCTGCAGTGGCGTAACTAAAATCTTAAAGTGAGTAAAGGTAAGTGAGTAAGGTTGTGTGGTAAGTGCCCACACGACCTCATCCTGCTTCCTCACCCAGTTACATCATAGACTACATAAGATTCAGTATAGGAAATTCTTCAGTGGCGTAAGGGGCCAAAAGAGTCACAATAATGGCCAACCAAATTTTTAAAAATTAAAGTTAAAGTATGCAAGGTAGGAAATCTTGGAAGGGGTGCACATCTAATAGTTTCACAGTAGAAGCGGAATGGGGGGGGCGACCACCAACTATGGACACGTCACTGAATGTGAGATGTTCTATGAAACGATTATATAAGTTGAAGGAATGCGGACAAGGAAGGTTGTTACAAGCCGTTAGGTTTTACTATACGACATTCCAAGCAGTGTAGCGTTATTGAATAAGGGAATTACAGTTTGTAACATTTTAGTAGAGTGATCTTGGGATTGCAAAGTGCATAACATTGAAATATGTGCTTGAGAGATAGCATAATGTTCCGGGACCAATTCAATATGTACTGCTACTGCTATGATGCCCTTGAGAGTAGATGGTAGATACACGAACGGAATCACGAATGAGCTAGATTATGGAAATAATATTGGCTTCTCATGCTCAGAACAACTTTCGGGGAATTCTTGAGAGTTGGTGCTCCAATTACCCACTTACTTAATACTTGTTCTTCTAGTAAGAAATGCTTTCTCCCAACTTTCTCCACCATTACGCCAATGTACATATTGCGTCGGATTTTATTTAACTTTTTCTACTTCTTCTTCGGGGAAATCCTGCTGTGTAATTGGTCGCCTGGGAATAATTCACCTGAAGATGAAGCTTACAAAAATAAATAAATGTAACTCTTCGGTGCCAACTCAGTTTAAAAAATTAGCGATGAGAGACTAAAGATTGATATATTCCACAATCATTCAAGTCAATAAATGCTTCATCCTTGTCAATTTATCATGTGTTACATAGTATCTCGTGCAATGTGGGCATTTTGACCGATTTTGCCGTTTCAGACAGACAATTTCCTACAAGGCCATTAGTTAGACTCAACAATGGCATAGCTCAGAGTACTTGGTTTTTAACAAAATAAAAATTGCGTGAGAAGTATTCATGTGCCCAAGAAGGAGTCTACTTTTTGCAGACGAAAGCTCGACGATGACTTTGAGATTCAAGAGTTCTAATTTCTTCAACAACGTGTAAGTGCATGTCTAACTCTCAGATATTTTGTATCGGTTAGGTGTATCTTAAAAACAGCGATTTATTATTGTTCAATAAAAGTTGATTGCAAATTCTGTACAGTTTCAATTTTTACACAAATTCTATATTTTCCTTCCTAAAAATTTAAGAAGACAATCATAAATTCTTAAGGATCCAAAAGCTGACCTTAATAAATATAATTTATGTAAGAATGTATCTTATAGTTTGTGTCGTGCTGAATATATTTGTCTTATATGGTGAGCATTTTAGCGTAAGATGTAGGGTGTTGAAGGGGTTTATAAAGTTGAATACTTCAGAAAGTGTCCGGTTCATTCGTTGACACCCTGTACATGTGAATGCACATTTAAATATTCTAAGACCACCTGAGGTCTGAGGGCACACTGGTATTCGGACAAATCAATCCAAGCGAAAACCCAACCCACAACAACTCAACCCCAGCGACATCTCAACCCCTCTTATATACAGTGTACATACTCTTGCACACCAAAAGCAGTACATGTGTATATTGTGCATTATACTACTACTAATTGTGACGACACCTACCCGAAAATTCTTATAGAAGGGACAGAAAAATTTAGTATGAACCACAGAAATTGAATCCGAGGGTTTCGATTGCCGGGTTGGGACTGAAGGATGTTATCTCTGCCCATGAACTTGGCAACAGTTGCAATTGTTGAATGCACAGAATATATCTGTTAATCTGACTAACAAAATCGGGGAGATCGGTGGGCTGATAAGTTTTCAATCTTTTTCGATAAACGATTTACTCACGCAGGTGAAAAACATTTTATTGAAGGTAGAATATTTCTTTTGAATTCTAAACCAAAATCGAAGATGAGAAACTTTGCGTAGTATAATTGCCCTTGCAAAAATGTCAATACCGGTTCACGCAAAAAAGTGTTATTATTGATAAATATTTCAAATGATAAATTTGTTTCATGAGTTCTAAATTTAGATAAACGTTGCACAAATGAAAAATCCAAGGTTTTAAATTGATAAATATATTTATTGTATTACATCTTGCTGTAAATATTTATGAATTTCATAGCACACAAACAATCAGTCACTTAAATAATATATAACGAATAACAAACAGGCAATAAATATATTTTAGTATGAATAAATAAATAAAGATAATGACTAATTCCAATGACTAATAGTTTGTCGACGAAACATACTTATGCACAAAGTGCACAATTGTGTCCACGTCCACTTATAATAAATAATCCCTTTAAGCTGCCTACATAATAATAATAATAAACTTATAATAATAAACGTTTTAAATATTAACAGTGAGCACAAAAACCTTAACGCAACAACACACAGTCCTACATTTTTTGCAAATGCCAATCTCGTAAAGCTATACAACAATTCTTTCTATAAACATTCCCAAACATTTAACAAAAGTCATTTTTAACTTCCATCCTCATTTTAACATCACAGAAAAATATATACATATTTTAAATATGTATTTATGATAATACTATTGAAACACAGGGATTAAAATTGGAAAATGAAAAAGGGTAATTTCCTACTTTTTCCCACTGGGGAGATTGGAAATAACAAATAAAGGCGGGGAATTTTAACCCTTATGAAAACACGTATGTATCAAGGTACGGATGTAACAAGGTACGATGTAATTAAATCTAATTATACAGATATTGTGGTATGACTATTTAAAAGGGTTGACTTCTCGCGCAGAATGAGGTTTCGGTAGCCAACTGGGAAACCTTTGGTTCCGTCGGGACCTCTTGGCTGTCGGAGAACACCCGAAAGGCAAATGCTCCCTTCGGAATTTCTGGAAGCTTCCTTGCGTCTTAGAAGCCAGGGACTCATTGTTGTGGACGTACCGTCCATATTGGTAGTGACCTCCCCATGGCTGTTGGACTTTGGTCGGAGGAACCCAAGTTTAGGAGGGCTGGAACTTGGGGACGGGTTGGCAGAAGATGGACGACGACCATTTACAATTGGCAAGGAACCGCCACGACTACGGGTCGTAGTAGCATGTGAGTCATCACTTGAACCGGAGAAAGAACTGCGAGTTGCATTCAGGAAAAGGTCGGCCGGGTGTAGTTTTTCATTATTGTTGAGGCTGAAGCTGCCATTACGGCTCCAGTCGTCGTTGCTGCCAATGCTGCTACCATTACTGACCTTTCGCTGAGATTGTCCTTTGTTCTTTCTATTAATCTTGGCATTTTGCTTTCTCCTATAGGTGAAAGAAACAATGAAAAATTATAATAACTTTCAATGTTATCTTATACAAATGAATTACTGCAAATATCAGTGTTGTATTTGTAAAAATGGTGAATCTTGATGGATTAGAAACATCAAAAATTGTGATAAAAACGGGGAAAACAAACACTGACTATTTTATTTATTTATTAAATATTGAAAATGAGTTAAATTAAAAAAATCTCTTACCGATTGACTAGTTGAAACTGCTCGACGGTAATTTCTGGGTTGCTTTCCACTTCTTTGTTATCGTTTTCATTATTGTTGCTTTGAGCGTTGAGAACAAAAGGTGTCACTCGTCTGATTTTCGTGCCATCACTGCTGATTTCCAATACGGACGACTTTTTCAATGAATTCAAGACGGCAGGAAAATCGCCGTGTGAAATCTGTTTCACCTTCCTCAGTCCAGCGACGAGTTTCAGTGAGACGAAGCCGTCAGGCCGACGAACCACGTGTTTCTGTAAAAATCCATCTCTGGCTAAATTCTTGTCAGAGAACATCGATTCGACTTGAGCGATGATTTTTTCTGCCACCTCTTCTTCACTCAGCAGCACCACTGTTTTATTATTAATCTTGATAACTGGACTCGTTCTTCTCTCTTCACTTCCATCTGAACAAGTGGAAACATCACTCGTGTCACTCAGACTGTGTTTTCGGGTCAAGTGACTCCTTTCAGGTGTCTCTGGGTCGGAGGAGTTCAAATCTTCAAAATCTCCCTCCCTGTCAGGGAATTTTCTCAATTCCATGTTTGTGGTTGAATGATCTTTTTCGACTGTAGAGAAATCTACTTCCGGTGATGACAATTTAATAGTCATTTCGTTATTCTTGTTTGCAAAGAGAAAAGACTGAATAGTTTGAAAATACCGGTGAATAATTGTTAGGCACCAAAGGATTAGTGTTGTAAGGCTGCTGAAGTATGAATGTGGCCACAGAGAACCCGTCTCGACTTTATATCGAGAACATGTGCGCCCACCACCATCGTCACTCTCTGCTCTATTCTCTATCATAATAACAGTTCCACTGTACTCTGCACCGTGTACTATGTGATGACTGTACTATACGTGTTATCGTACCCTTTCCACTTAAGAATACAGTGTACAAGTACAACGTGCGCTTATCTCGGTCTCTGTCATGCACAGCAACACGTAGGAGTCAGCAGCAGAGGAGCAGCAGCTTTTTCTATTGAATAACAAAAAAAGAAATTTCACGTTAACACGTAATACTCTTTTACTATCTCGTCATACTTCAGGGAAGAAGAGGAGAGTAGCGCTCTTAACAGCGTACTGCAATTACGACTAAGTGTGACTCATCCCGGCCACTTCTCATTCTCATTATTGTTTCTCTGGAACAAAACTATTGCGTGTGTCTATTGTTGGACGGTTTTATGTAGAAATTCAAGAGGAAAGGTTTTGCGAAAAACGGCAACATTTATAATGCAATCTTATTAAAATAGATTTCGTTTGCCCAATAATTTTTCATGCAAAAATACTATGCAAATTACAATAGCGCCAAAAAACATTTATTGAATTTTGCGCGAAAACCTAGAAAAATTTATGCCAATTTTGGACACTGTCTAGCAAACATTATATGACGGGCAATTGATCTTCTGGACAGTAGCTACTGATTTGTAAATTGGGGCGGCGACGAGAAATTAAAATAAATAAATTATAGTTTGAAATACTTACCGTATTACAAGTCAGAGTTGTTGAGAAAAAGTTATTGAGTGGTCGTTGAGTGGTAAACGTTCATGCGACATGCTACTGCGATGCAACCATGTACCGTGTGTCATGTGTTTGTGAATGAAAGGCTCAGGCTGATGCCGGCGTGCCACGTAGTCACACCACTATTCTAGATGGGTGATGCAATCTTGGATTGACTTACTACAAGTTTCTTTTCTTGCAACGAACGTGCCGTGCACAACTTCTTAACAGACAGCAACAGAGCCGTTTTCAGAGAGAAGATTTTATTCTACGTGATACAAAAGTGAAATGGACTTGAACTCTAGTCGTTCAGGTTTATTTATATATCAAGGCAACTTTTCTGATGCTATTGTCTTCAAAGAAAAAGTACGGCGCAAATTGAGATGCAACAACACTGATTATTGCGTATTAGGTATTTTGTTCTACAGGTAAATAAACAAATATGTGTACACAGAGAGATACCATATCACCCCGTCTGCATGAATCATTTATTCTGCACTCTCATCATTCAAATATACGTGGCATAGCTTTCTCATCACTAGGACCTGTACCGTATGGACCCAGAGTTCCCCCCAGTCGGTGACTAACTGTCCTAAATGACACGTGTTTATCAATAATGTTATTGGACAGTGTACAAAATGACTTAAAATTCAAAAATTGTAATTTTTCATGCTAAATACAACATGTTTTGTGAATTTTCGCGGGAAATTAATAAACATCACCGGTTTATTCATTTTGGACATTTTGGACTATTGTCCCTGTAGATACTTGGAATTCAGGCATTTATTGATCTCGAGTGTGGACCGAACAAAGTGACTTCCTCTCTGCGGTCGAACCCACACACTGTACAGATAGATATTTGTCAGTTGACAAACTCTCTCACAGTTACATATGTGTGCACATAATATAGTCCAAAGACCATGTACACTCATTGCTCACACCAACCACACACCACCAACCATATCCAGACTACATAATAAATATTGACTCATCAGAATCACATTCGCAGAGGCTTGTCATTTTTATCTCGCTGCCATTCAATTCACATTTTCAGCGAATATTCTATTCTATCAATTCCCTTTGCGACTTGCGTGTTTGCTGAAGTGCTGTCTGTGGTGATTATGTGGAATTGGCGTGTCTGGCGAATTGTTCAATTTGCTTTGTAATAAATAATACGTAATATGGAAGTAAGCACTTGTCTGCTATCTCTCTACTTGATGCTTGATGGATATGACAGGCAAGGAGCTGTTGAATTGGCTATGTAATAAATAATCTCCAATGCTAATTCAATTCAGTTACATAAATCCATAAATTGTGGAGATTTTCCATTGGAACTCTTTTTTGAATAAAACATTCAGTAGAGATATTTTTAGTGTGAAACTTGACAGGAGAATAGCGACTGAGGTGGAAAAATAAGCTGGAAGTGGTCGAAGATTTATAATGAAAACCAGAAATTACTGGAATATTTAATTTTGTTGTTCTGAACGTGTTAATAAGGTGAATTTTTTAAATGATGAATCATCCACAGAGAACTTGTGCCGTACCTAACCACGACATGGTAGTGGTCTTTCGTGTGCACATAATACATGTGAGTCTATTTTATCATGACATGACTCTCACATGGCAAGCCATGAAGCTGCTGCAGGCAAGACGCACCACCAGAACATGCAAATAATATATAAGATAGAGATAATTACGTTATGAAAGCGGCCGTTTGTATGAAATAGGTCGGTGACGGTGATACATAATATTTGATACTAATTCGTATTCATTTGACGCATTTTAACGACAGCATCGGAATAAATTGTAAATATTATCAATTCCTTCACATGATGAATCTTTTACATCATCCACAACAACACACGTATTCTTCTTGATTTATAATTTCAACGTGTATCAAGTTATGACATCAATAAATATTCATCTCATGTCATTCATTGAGCATCTCTTTCTGTGGGCCATTTGGAAATTTTCCACTAAAATGAGTTCAAGTGCTTCTTCAAAAGAATAAACTTGGTTTGAATAAATACATGAGAAAACATTCACTTAATTCCCAGAAACTCTTTTTCTGTTCCACAATTCAATTACACAATCATAAATTTTAGAAGTAATTATCCCTGAGAGAGAAAAATACAGAAGCAGAGATGAATTAATGTCATGATTTCAGGTACATATTTATATGTATGTTTTTAACTCCATAATTATCGGTGCATAATTATTGTGCTGATTTCATTAACGGATACTTCGTCTCTGAAGGATTCGTAAATGGAGAATCACGCATACAGACAAATGCTTTCCAGAAGCCCGTCAAAAAAATGAAGTGTACATCCATAAACGATTGTCCATATTCTACCAGATTTGGGACGTGAGTGAAAGGCTCTACAGTAAAAACTGAGATTGATCTTTTGTTTAAATGTTGACTTTTACAACACTGCGTTGCAGTTTATGGACTTGTGC